>JAVFBZ010145123.1:0-20505 GCA_032466195.1 Katharina tunicata | reverse complement strand
CACTTGAGTGTGTTTGCTGTAAAAAAACTGTGCTAAATTTTTCCTGTAGCGCCTCTTCAATTTCAAAAATATTTCCCTTTTTCTTGAATACTATAAGATAAAGTTTTTGTGGTAGGCAATTTTGAATCTGTTTTACAGGAAAACAAAAGGGCGACACGCCAAAAGTTGGTTTCACCACCATGGCAACACGCTGTGTCACTGTATTCTCAATTTGCCCTGTAGCAGTTCTTCAATATCAATATATTTCAGTTAATCTTGAATACTATAAAATATGGTTTAGGTGGTACCGCCATTTTGAATGTGTATTTCGTGGAAACAAAGTGGCGCTTCACACCAACAGTTAGCTACACCACTAATTCTTAGATGCTTTGTAATTAAATGTTAAGTTTGACCTGTAGCACGTCGTCAATTTAATTAAATATTAAACTTTTTCACGAATACTATAAGATACGGTTTAGCCGGTACGGCCATTCTGAATGTGTATTACTGGCAAAAACAGAGGCGCTACACATGCCAACACTCTGTGTTACTATATGCTAAATTTGGCCTATAGCGCCGATTCAATCTCAAAATATTTAACATTTTTTCTTGAAAACTATAAGATAAAGTTTCGACGGTACGGCCATATTGAGTGTGTATTAGAGAAAAACAAAGTAGCGCTACACGCAAAAAATGGGCTGCACTGCACTTGGCACCTTATTGTAAAACACTATGCTAAATTTGTCATGTAGCACCTCTTCGTAACAAAATATTGCACTTTCTATGAAAAAAAGAGTTTGCTGTACGGCCACTTTAAATGTGTATTACAGCAAACAAAGGTGCGCTACGCGGCAAAAATTGGCTGCACTACACGTAGCAATATGCGGTGTAAGATTATGGTAAATTTGATTTGTAACGCCTTTTCAATTTCAAAATATTTTCCTTTTTCCTGAATACTTTCAGATACGGTTTAGGTGGGATGACCATTTAGAATCTGTATTACAGCAAAACAAAGATGCTCTACACGCCAGTTGGTTGTACCACCCATGGCAACATTCTGTGTAACTATATTCTAAATTTGGCCTGTAGCAACTCTTCAATTTCAAAATATTTCCTTTTTTCTTGAATACTAGAAGATACGCTTTGGGTGATATGGTCATCTTTAATTGGTTTTGGTTACACCACTCATGGTATCACGCTGTGTAACAATATGCTAAATTTGGCCTGTAGCACCTTTTCAAATTTCAAAATATCAAAATTTTTCTTGCAAACTATAACATAGGTTAAGTTAAGGTGATACGACCATTTTGAATGTGTATTACAGGAAAACAAAGACGCACTACACGCCAAAAGTTGGTTACACCACTCTGTGTAACTAACTATATGCTATATTCGGCTGCAACACCGCTTCGATTGCATAATATAAAAAAAAATAATGAGTACAATAAAATACGTTTTCCATGTCACGGCCATTTTGAATGTGCGCTATACACGCAAAAAATGGGCTGCACTGCACTTGGCACCTTATTGTAAAACACTATGCTAAATTTGTCATGTAGCACCTCTTCGTAACAAAATATTGCACTTTCTATGAAAAAAAGAGTTTGCTGTACGGCCACTTTAAATGTGTATTACAGCAAACAAAGGTGCGCTACGCGGCAAAAATTGGCTGCACTACACGTAGCAATATGCGGTGTAAGATTATGGTAAATTTGATTTGTAACGCCTTTTCAATTTCAAAATATTTTCCTTTTTCCTGAATACTTTCAGATACGGTTTAGGTGGGATGACCATTTAGAATCTGTATTACAGCAAAACAAAGATGCTCTACACGCCAGTTGGTTGTACCACCCATGGCAACATTCTGTGTAACTATATTCTAAATTTGGCCTGTAGCAACTCTTCAATTTCAAAATATTTCCTTTTTTCTTGAATACTAGAAGATACGCTTTGGGTGATATGGTCATCTTTAATTGGTTTTGGTTACACCACTCATGGTATCACGCTGTGTAACAATATGCTAAATTTGGCCTGTAGCACCTTTTCAAATTTCAAAATATCAAAATTTTTCTTGCAAACTATAACATAGGTTAAGTTAAGGTGATACGACCATTTTGAATGTGTATTACAGGAAAACAAAGACGCACTACACGCCAAAAGTTGGTTACACCACTCTGTGTAACTAACTATATGCTATATTCGGCTGCAACACCGCTTCGATTGCATAATATAAAAAAAAATAATGAGTACAATAAAATACGTTTTCCATGTCACGGCCATTTTGAATGTGCGCTATACACGCCAAAAATTGGCTGCACTACGCTTGACAACTTATTGTAAAATACTATGCTAAATTTGTCCTGCGGCACCTCTTCAATTACAAAATATATCTCTGTTTTATGAAAAAATTCAGAAGTTTGTTGTACGTCCAATTTGAATCTGTGTTCTCTTTGTTTTTCGCGTAATACACATTCAAAATGGCCGTTCCACCTAAACCTTATCTTATAGTATTCAAGAAAAAGTTAAACATTTTAGAAATTGAAGAGGCGCTATAGGGCAATAGTATAGTATTTAACAATAAGTTATCAAGTGTAGTGCAGCCAATTGTTGGCGTGTAGCGCCTCTTTGTTTTCCGTAAACCATATCTTATAGTATTCAAGAAAAAAGTGAAATAATTTGTAATTTAAAAAATTCAGATAGAGTTTGAAACTCTTTTATAAAATATTTCACTTTTTTCTTGAATACAATAAGATAAGGTTTCGATGGTACGGCCATTGTGAGTGTGTTAGAGCAAAGCACAAAATTGGCTGCACTACACGTCATCTTACTGTAAAATACTATGTTATATTGTACTGTAGGGCCTCTTCCTTACAAAATATTTCACGTTTTTAAGTTTTCACTTTGAATGTGTATTGTGTACCTTATCTTATAACATTCCAGAAAAAGTGAAATATTTTTTAAATTGAAGAGGTGCTACAGGACAAATATAGCCTATAGTAACACAGCATTTTCCTAACTTTTTCGTTCGTTCGACTGCAATTGATATTCAAAAGAGCTGTACGACGTACAGTTTATTTGCACTATTTCATGAAAAAGTAACATAGTTTGTAATTGAAGAGGTGGTACAGTATAAATTTATCATAGTATTTTACAACAGGTTATCAAGTGCAGTGCGACTAATTTTTGGGGTGTAGCGCTTCTTTGTTCCCTAAACCTTATCTTATAGTATTAAAAAAAAGTTAAATATTTTGTTAATGAAGAGATGCTACAGGACAAATATAGCCTATTGTCACACAGCATTTTGCCATGGGTGATGCAGCCAACTTTTTGATTTGCATTAATACGCATTAAAAGTGGCCGCTAGTAGTATAGGATTAGCAGTTGACCGCGCATATGAGTCGAAATGAGTCTAGATGAGCAGAAATCCCTAGGTTAAAAGTTAGGCTGCGTCCCACGAAATAAGCAGCCGTGGGGCGAAGCCGTCTGCGCAGGTTGTTGCGCATGTTCCGAGTATGACCGGAAGTTCCCGAAGGTGGCCCGAGGTGGCCGGAGGGTGAGTGATGGAGGGTGACAGAGGGCGACGGAGAGAGGTTGGGTTGATGGGGTTGAGGGGTCAAAGGTCACCGAGGTAATATGACGTCACGGTCGTCTGCTCATGAGGCAGGCGTGAGCAGAAATCCATAGGTTAAAAGATAGGCTGAGCCGCAAGATATGCGGAGCAATGCGGCGCAGCCATCTGTGCAGGTTGTTGCGTAAGTTCCGAACATGACCGGAAGTTACCAAAGGTGGCCCGAGGTGACCCAAAGGTAGGTGACGGAGGGTGACGGAGAGAGAGGTCGGGGTGAGGGGTAAGGTGGTGAGGGGTCATAGATCACCGAGGTCATATGACGTCACGGTCGTCTGCTCATGAGGCAGGCGTGAGTAAAGGGTTGAATGGGAATGTGTTTTGTGTGTGTGGGCTCTGGTGTTGGTTTGTTAAAGGATACGACATGAAAAAGACAAATAAAAAAGACATGAGATGAAAAAATAAAATAAAAAAGACACTTCATGAGATGGAAAAAAAAGAAATAAATAAATAAAAAAGGCACTACATAAAATAAAAATAAAATCAAGAATGAACAGTCATACACACTGTTTTTTTCCGACAGAGAAAAGATTGCAAATGAAAGCCTCTTTCGGAAAGAGTTGGGTGGCCCTGAGAAGGGCCTTTGGAATTTTGGTGGTTGTTGGAACCTACCGGCGGAGTCTTTTGAAAAACACGCCGGCAGGTTCATGGGCAATCTTTTTCTTCTTCTTCTTAAGCGTTTCGTGGTAAGCCGCCGGCTTTGTTGTCGACATCATCGCCACTAGCCTCTTGCATTTGGGCGGCGGGTTGGGTTGAGCTTTCACTCCCACCGCCTGGTCTGCTACACCTCGTGTTTCTCCACCTCATCTCCCACCATCACCACCTCGTCTGTCTTTTCCACTCGTTTTTCCGACGCGTTCTTCAGCATGGTAGAATGACATTTAAGTGATTTTTGGAGGTCCTTTTATCGAATTGAAGCTGGATTGAAAGACAAACATCGCGAACCTGAGAGAAAACACACAGCCTGTTCAATGATTGGTGGATTAGTCAAGCCGTGAGGCCGCTAAAAGACTTCAAACCATGTCCACTTGTGCTTCTTTTTTCTCTCTTTAAAACCAGCTCTTACGTCAATAAAGCATGACACAGCGATACTCAGACACGACCACGAACGAAGTCGACTGTGAAAGGCCAGCTCCTTAAAACGTGGACAAATCAGTGAACAGGGTGTGTTTTCTCTCACGTTCGCGCTGTTTGTCTTTCAATCCACTTCCAAACCTATAAAAACACCATCAAACCACCACTGGTGATTCATTCTACCTACCAGCTCTCCCCAAGCGACCAACCAGCCAGCCACCCAGCCAGCCAACCAGCCAGCTCTACGCCAACCAACTAGCCATTATGCCGAAATGCGACAACGACGACAGTGGTAACACCATGACCACGATGGGCAAGAAGAAAAAGAAGACCCAGTCGGACAGTAAGCTGATGCCACCACCACCGCCACCCCTACCAACCACCACAGGATCACCAATCCAGTCGACTTCCTGGAAACTGACGATCATGACGACTCCAGCGAGCTAACTCGCTAGCTCCATCGAGACTATGCTGTCATCGCGGATCTAAAAATCACGGCATACCCCGACGGATTCATCTCAAGCGATGGATGGTGTACGCGGTCGGAGGACGACCCTATCCCTCATGGCTCGGCGTGACCCTGAACGAAGAGGCCTGTGAGATCCTTCCAATACCTCCCTGATCGACGCTGTGGATACGATCCTAGCCAACCATTTGCCGATGGCCGACAACACACCCGCCGTGATCCAACCGTTGGATAAAGCCACCCTGACACGTCTAAACTCCGTGTGGTTGACCTGCTATGACCAATACCTAACACCCATCCTACTTGTACTGCGACAAAAGTACTGTGGTTTGTTCCCAAATTCCGGGTTGACCGAGCATACCTGTCTGACGATGGATGTGATGGATAGTCCTGAGTTTATCTCCTTCCTACCAGTGGCTCAAACCGTACCAACGAAGACCGTATTGTGAACGACTTTCAACGCCGTGCTCGAGAACTAGATATCCCCTCAGACCCCAATGTAAATGTGTATGCACGTCGCCACGCTGTGAAGAAGACCAGCCCCATCTTCGAACGCATCTACACTGATTTTTAGTCCAGCAACAACAGGACGCACAGGCCTTCTTTTCACAGTAACACGTAGGTGTCATGCTTGCATTGTGACGCGATAGTCAATAAAAACAATGTTGTTCTTTTTTCGTTTGAAAAATAAAATTGTTGTTTGTTGTCGTGTGTTCTTAGATATAGTCGTCGTGTTCACTATAGCGACTACCGCCACTGACCGGCGGTCACTGACCGCCACTGACCGCCACTGACCGCGGTCATTCACACCGCCGAACCCTCTCCGCTGGTCTCACCTGGTCACGTCCGCCCATCACTTGCGAGCAAACAAAAGTGTAGCCTTGTCCATGTTTGAGGATGGGCGAGTGGATCTAGTTCGTTTATTCGTGTTAAAGCAGTTTACCGAAAACGTGTGCGACCAAGCCAACCACCCTGACACCATTCGTCACTATTACTAACACCACGTCCTCCCTCTTAGACACCCTCAACCGATCTACACAACGACGTGCACTCACGCCTTGGATTGTGCTCAGCCTGTTAGGGGTCCTCACGCCTGTGTTAATAGATGCGTTCCTGTCCTTGGAGAGAGAGAGTGTGTGTGTGTGTGTGTGTGTGTGTTGTGTATACGTGTATAGGTGTGTACGTGTAGGATAACACGTCGCAAGACCAAGACGACCACGAACCCCAGACTCAATCAAGTGTTACGTCCGTTGTACTATGACGCCCACAGTTCAGCAGCGCACAGTGTCGTGGAGGCCTTATGGAAGGCGGCGCGTAGTCAAGGTGTGTCTAAAACCCGAGTTCAGCAGTGGTTAACGAGGCAGCCAACCTACACGTTATACCGACCCGCCCATCGTCACTTTCAGCGAAATTGTGTGATCGTCGGTGGGATCGGCAGGCTGATTTGGTGGACATGCAAAGCTTGGTCAAACAGAACGACGGATACCGTTACCTACTCACCTGCATCGACGTGTTCTCCAAATACGCCTGGGTCGTCCCTCTTCGTACCGAAACGGGTGTACACCTAATACAAGCCTTTCAGACCATCTTTGCCACGGGTCGCAAATCAACCCAACTGGGCACCGCCCTCTGGTCCAAAGATTTTGCCCGTAAATTCAACGAGCTCAACGGAGAGAACAGAGGATTTCTATGCCGCCAACAATACACCGCCTAGAGTAAAGCTGTCGACATGTCGGGTCGTCTGCATACCGACATCGACCTTCAAGACTGGTATCTCCTCAACCACCTCACCGTGCGACTGCGACACACGCCAGCCAAAGATACCTTTGCTTTACTGAGCAGTCAAGAGCGATTTCAAAATCGAGCTGTAGGATGTTCAGGTCCACGTCCGCAGTCCAAGTCAGCCCAGCCCAGCCCTCCAACTCGCCCATGTCAAAGCGCTGGAGAAAGCCCCGGCCAAGTACCCAGTTCGACGTGTGCTGACCAAGTATCTCGCCGTACCGCAAGGCCAAACTACATTCAACGAATAAAACTTATTTTTGGGGTATTACCTAAACGATTTCTCCTGTGCACGGCCTTTGACGGTACTTATGGGGAAAACCCGTTCTATTTTCACCACAACGACTTGAACTACCTTGACCTCCATATGAACGCGCGTAAAATCCCCTCCCAACCTCTCACCTTACGTGGGATCGTTCTTCAACGTGTTCACCAGCGTGGGAAAAAGCATACTGCGACGAAGGCTACGACATCACCCGTCACAACTTCGACCACGGGTACGCCTTATTCTGTTTCGATCTCTCCCCCACAGCGACGACGAGTTTAACCCCGTTCAAAAAGGCGATGTGCGCCTGGAAGTGAAGTTTGCCAAACCTCTCCCCAAGACGATCAACGTGATTTGCTTTGCGGAATTCGACAACGTGATTGAGGTGGATCGGAACCTTCAGATTCTCTGCGACTTTCAGACGTAAGCCGCGATGAATGCGCTGGAACTACAGCGTGTGTTGGCCGACGATGTGGGTCAGGTGTTTCAAGTGGTGTTTCCACAGAATCACAGACCACCCCACCCCCATCCCTCTGTCGGGTATATCTTGAACACTGACCCGTGTGATCAACCTGGGAAACACTGGGTGGCTGTCTTTTTTTTAATACCGTGACGACCAAGGCGAGTACTTTGATTCACTCGTGCTCCCACCGCTGTCCCCGTGGCTCTCGACATGGCTGGACGAGACAACACGTCGATGGACGTAGAATACACAGCGGTTACAAAGTACCACATCGGTCATGTGTGGGCAGTATTGTGTGTATAATGCCTTACACCGGGTTCGGGATGTGCCCCTCTCTCAGACCGTGTCTCTGTTCGAAGGTCCACCGATCGAAAACGATGTGATGGTGTATGAATTTATCAGCCGCCATTTTTTGATCGATCTGCCGTTTTGGAATGAGGCACTCCAGTGACAGTTGAACATTGTTTATTGTTGTTCGCTCGTTCGTGTTAAAAAAAAACAAGAAAAAAAAAGAGTACTCATCAAAACAAGCGTGTGTGATTTTTTTTTTATTGATATCCTTTATTGACTGATACTATAGGCATTGACATACATGAGATATAGATGTAGATCAGGTGTGGGGTGGTGTGGGTGGGTGTGGTGGCTGGTGTTGATTGAGAAAAACACTGTGCAAACTTGAGAAAGATCTCTTTCGGGAAGAATGCGGTGGCCCTAAAAAGGGCCTTTGGAACATCCACACTCAGTTTGGTGAGGCTGGTGAGGCTGGTGAGGCTGGTGATGGTGATGCTGCTTAGGTGGATAAGGCATCTGATGAGAGTGGTATAAGAGGTCTCTGACAGGGTGTCTGGTGGAGGGTGTCAGCTGGCAACGGTCTGGTGGGTCGGTGGGTTGGCGCTTGGTTCGGTAGTGGGAGTGGTTTAAATATCCACGTACGTGATGGACACACCATCGGCCAACACCTTCCGCTTCCCGTAAAAGTAGGTGAAGGCTAC
This sequence comes from Katharina tunicata, assembly GCA_032466195.1. NCBI lineage: Eukaryota > Metazoa > Mollusca > Polyplacophora > Chitonida > Mopaliidae > Katharina > Katharina tunicata. The sequence continues at coordinate 11,862 of JAVFBZ010145123.1, read as the reverse complement.
TGCTGGACGTAGGATCGGATTTCGTTGTCGTTCCCGAAGAGGCGCATCCCTCGGTTGACGCCAAGACAACTCTGCTGTGTCTTGATCACGTTCAGGTACACATTGGTGCGACTCACGCCTTTGCAGTAAAATTTGTCACCTGACTCACCCGAACAGTAGTAGGTTTTGGAACAGAGTGATGATATGTGCTCTCCGCTCCATTCTTCTTTGAATAAACCCGGTGTGCGCTTATCAAAGTCGTAGTGGTCACGTCGGGGGAGCCAGCTGTCTCGTTCTCGCTCGTAAGCGTCACGACACTCGGGTTTAACGAAGGATTCCCAATCGGTGTGTGACACGACCATGTAGGCTAAATCGGTGTCCATCTCACAATCCCAGTCACATCGATTGAAAAACTTGTCCATCAAATCATAATACAACTCCAGCATGCGTTGTTTGGCGTTCTGATAGACCAAACACGATTGTAAAGGTAAACTGTATTTGAAGGTTTTCTTCTTGGGGGCGACTTCGAACGTGTCGTCGTCGATGACAAAAGTCTCTTGGAACAGGAGTGAATTCATCCGCTTTCGGGCTTGTTTAGTGTCGCAGATGTGGACGTTGGTGTGGGTATCCAGGTTCGTGATGGTTTTTTCATAGGCCGAGTTGCCTAACCAACAGAAGAAAAAAATCAGGATGTGAAACAAACGTATACCAAAGTAAAAATGTGTGCGTGTGCGTGTGTGTTTGCGCGCGCGCGCGCGAGTGTGTGTGTGTGTGTGTGTGTCTGGGCGTGTGTGTGTGTGTGCGTGTTAGACTTACCCAAGTGTTTCATGGTTTCTCCGATCAACTTTTGGAGGGGTCGACATCACCTTCTCGACTCGTTCGAGTCACCCGTTCTGCAAACGGCTGAAATCAGGTACTGGGTTGGTATTGCATCACCTTGTAGATTTCGTCACCACCAGCCCGTGGGTCAGGTACCATCAGAGAGGGGTGTCCACGGTAAAATGTTCTTACCCCACATACTAACGATCAACATACACCTGTGTGTCGGTAAAATATTGTGTGCCTCCGCGTACGCCTTCATGTGGTCCAATGTCCTCTCGAGACACCGTGGTGTTCTTAAAGATGGATGGACACTCGGCAAAGGTGGGTTTTAAGGTGGCCGGGCACGTGTAGATCACACTCCACAAAACCAAACAGCTCATTGTCGCGGACGGCGTCTAGAAGTTGGTGTTGAATTCCGGTCTTGAAACGGTGTAAGGGGTCGGTTCGGGTCTTTAGAAACTCGGATAGCTGAGGCTTTTGACGACACTCCTCCCGAAACTCACATTTCCAGATATCTATGTAATTGTACCCCAAGGACTTGACATATATTTCGTTGGCTGGTGTCTCTTGTCGAATTTCCTCTGCTGATTTTCTCTACCGTGTGTTATATTGCCTTCTCATCAACTCACAGGCATCATGAGCGTGCCAATAACAATTATTAACTGAAACACAACACCCTGTCTGTTCACAACCGCGAACCCATCCACTGGTAGACGACGATCTCCTATACGTTTCTCCGCGTTTGCCATTCTAAACACTGGTCTGCGATGTGTGTTGTAGACCGCCGTAAGGTAAAGACATCCTCCGTGTCTGAAGGCAACCAGCGGGTGTAGTGACCGGCTGGCATCTTCGAGGCTAGACAGGAGAGGTACAAGGCGTTGACGTTAAACCCCACAATTTTTTGACACGTCTTACCCCTGCGAATCTTGGTGACACCTGTTTGGTGGTGATGCGTGAAAATGATAGCTAAAGTTGGGCTCCAACTAGTTGCACACACCTAAGAACAAGAGGGTATCGGTGGCGACCACCATGTGGCTCTGTTGTTTTTTTATGACACCCTTGAGTGCTTGTTTATGCGCCAGGTATGGGTACATATAGCGTTTCACCATGTTGGTTTGGGTTTGGGTTGACCTGGTGTCTGAGCTGTTATCTTGGCGTCTTGGGCTTGGATCACGTTCTCAAACTTGGACAGCAACATACGGTAGCGGGCGGCACTGATGGTATTGAGATACTCTAGGAAGGTGGCGATCAAGTCGTGTGAGTCACCGTAGGATACAAAAACATCGGGGGTGTTCGTAGCCGGGTACGTTGTAGTTCACGCTAACGCTCATGGGGATGTGCCGATCGAGCCACACGGTTTTACTGGTGGTTTTAGTGGCGTCCAAGGGCTGTAGGTAAGCCTCGACATCAAAGCAGGCACGGTAAGGGAAGTACATGTCGTCAGGAGGTATAGGTATCCTTTCCTCAATGAGTTCGTCAAAGATGGTGCAGGCGTTGTGAAACACGCCACCGGGTAGATTTGTTTTAACCGATACGTGACAGATTTTCCCGTGGCGTCGTAGATTAAAGGCACGGTCAAACCATTGACTGCACTGGGAACACTGGTACTGCTGGGCGTACACGCCTTTGTCGAACACATAGCTGAAATGACGTTGGTGTATATTGATCACTATCGTGGTGGTGTAAATGCCGAGAAAGCGACGAATGCACACAGCATGTTGACAATCGTCCTCTTGTGTCAGCTGATATACTTCAATGTTGACGTTAAACAGCATTTCCGCATTGTAAAGTCGACTGAGGGGTACTCAGCGAAAATAGCGGGCCTGTACATTTTCCGCTTTAAAATAACGGTAAGCTTGGGTATAACAGTCTTTTGGTCGGGCCCCGCAGGTGGATGGCTAGGCAACGAAAGAAACAGAAATGGTCTTGTTACGGACCGTGAGAGCCGCGCACTAAAGCATACAGCCCCTTGTTGGTGAGGAGGACAACAGGGACAGTAGTGTCGGTGGCTCCTATCATTAGATTGGGGAGCTTGTTGACATAAAGTACGACATTAGAGACTTGGTCGACGTACCACTTTGTGCCTGGGCGTTGAATTCGTCCCTATATCATCCGGTCGGGATCAGTGTAGATCGGCTGCTCTTGTAACAGGGCGTTCAGCGTGGCTTGTTTGAATTAAATGGGGCATGGGTAGAACTCTGGCGTTGTTGATGCTCGTGTAGAAATACCGGACTTGATTTTTTTTCTCGATGGCGGAGGATAAGTCCGTAGGCAAAATTTTATTTAAAGGCTGCTGTTTGGTCGCTTTAGATCGCTCGCACAAAACGATCTAAGCCTGCGACAGCCTGTACACGAAAATTATACTGGTCCTGAACACGACACCGTCTGTGAAATTGTTGCCTGGTCGAATTCCAGTGCTGGTGGTACAGTTGAGCCGTGTCAGGGGGTTCGACGATGTTGTCAAGGGGTGGTTCTGTTGGGTCATCCACGAGGGGTGTATGGTGAACTGTCAAGGCGTAAGGGATAGGTCGAAGAGGTTGAGGTGGTTTCAGGGGTTGAAGCAGTTGAGGTGGTGGTGGTGGTCGTGTGTTCGGTGGGGGTGGTGGACATCGCGAAGGTGACTGGAGTAATGAGTCACCCCCCCCCCCCCCCGGGTTGTTTGGGGGGGGGCTTGAGTGGTGGGGGTGGGGGGGGGGGGGCAACGCGAAGGTGCGGGGAGTAATGAGGCACCCCCCCCCCCCCCTGGGTTCTTTCGGGGGTGGATTGAGTGGTGGTGGTGGCGGTGGTGGTGGTAGGACTCACTCCGTTGACCGCCCTCTTGAAGTGGAACAAAATAATAATAAACACACGTATGTGTACACGAATCTATCTTGTGGTGGTTTTAAAACAACAGAAAAAAAAACATTTTTAAAAATAATGAGCCATCGTCACTGAAAGAATTAATGTCTTATTTATATTTTTTATAAAGAGTTATCACACTGACACAGGGATATCGACTAATTAAAGCCGATGAATAATCTAATGTTCTATACATATACTATAAAAACATATACAACTCTATAAAGCGAGTTCAATCCCATGTATACACAACAGCACACCACATATTAGATAATACATACCTATGTAATACATACTCCTATATAAAACTATTAAAAAGTATACATACAACTAAACAACATAACCACACCAATATACATTCCAAAAAAGGACGGTGGGTACGGGATGCGTACTTTGTAGTAAGGGTGGTTACATCAGGGGTGTTCCTAAGGGGGTGGTTGTCTGGGGTTGTGTGGACTTGAGCAGCTGGTTGGTGACGTGACGGCTCTGACGTCACCATTGTCCGCTGAGTCATAGGTGTTGGCGTGGTTTTCTAGTGTTCGTGATAAGGGCTTGAATTATACGACATTACATGGAATGCTGCGTGTTTTTTGTCGTGTAACCAAACTTTTGTTTTACCCGTAACCTTTCAATTCACCAGAGCGTGGTCAGGTGTTTGTAGTCAATGGGGATAGGCCTGGAGGATGGTTGAGTCGAAAGATCCGTGCTGCTAGAACTCGCCATATCCGATCGCGTACGAACACATCGAGGGCGGGGTATGGACCAGACGTGATAGACTACCTTTGGGTGACGCACCGAGACCGAGCCATTCTTATTCTCCTTCAACCTGAAACACCAACCCTACCTCCATTGGAGATGAACAACAAGAGCCTACAACTTGAAACCTCAGAGCATGGACAACGACCACTACGCCCTACGCCCGAATGCCGAGTTTACCTCACATACATCGTATTCGAACCCTGCCATCATGCTGTCTGTTGCGGTACGTGTACTTCACACCCAGACCTCCACCAATGATATCCAATGTGTAGAAAATTCGTCTTTAAAGCCTACAAAATTTATTTCTTAACTACGACCCTATGTTTTTCCAAAGGCCCTTCTTAGGGCCACCCACTCCTAATGAAAAAGATCTAAAGTTTGCATTTTTTTTTTACACTAAACACCAGGCCCTACACATCACATGTACTTAAATAGAGGTGTACTTACCAGCTTGACACGGCGTCGCTTCATAGGCGGTTTCTCTCTACGGTCGTGCATCAGTCGCTGGTGCCGCTTCCAATTCGATCCACGGCTGAACGGTCGACCACACTTCCCGCACTCGAATACACGAGCCTTTCGGGCGCTTGCGTCCTCCTGCCTCCAGGTTCATGGGGAAAGAGAACGGTTCTTGGTGGTTGATTGGTGTTCTCTATCTCGTATACAGTTGTAGTTCTACGGGAAGTACGATCGGGAGACTGCAGGTCTTCAGTCTTATTTTGCGTTTGGTGGCTTTCGCAGAGTTCAAGGAATCACAATTATATTATATATCTATCTATGTCTGGTATGTTGATCTGGTCAGTCTTTCTGTATTGCCTGCATCATCGTTCATGGTGAGATGGATCTAGGGTTGATGTTATTCTCGTGGTCCGATCCAGATTTGAAAAGAAAAGAAAAGAACATAGGATTAGTATATTTTCTTGCACGGTGTTTATGGAGGGTTACTTATAACAAATTTACATAGAGACAAAGAAATGTGGAATGACCCATATAAGTATGATACTCAGTGTATATTAAGAGAATGGGGAAGAGAAAACAAAGAAATAGTGTACAATGTTTATAAACACAAAATATGTGATTTGGGTGCTAATTTCTATCGCCTTTATTAGTGATATATTTGTTTAAGCGCGAGATTGGATATAATTATTCTTTTGTTTCGCTTTGTGTAAGCTTAATTTAGAGAATATATAGAGCTTTGGCCCCCGATATCAAGGTAACTCCTCCGCTCGTATAATTGGTTTATATCCGACAGTTTGTTCATTTTGTTATTTGTTTTTATCTGTTTTTTTCCATACGTTTTTTTTTTAATCTATACAGCATTGGCCCTCAATGTCAAGGTAACTCCGCTGCTTGTATAGTTATTTTTTTTAACCGAAAATAGATATCTATTTCAGGTATTGTTCGTTGTATTTTAGTCTGATTTACCTCGACTTGGTGTAGCACACCAAGCTTTTTTTTCTTTGTTATTGAAAGGTTATATTTGGTTGTAGTATCCGGTGGTCTTTAAGTATTTAAAGATTAGTTGGTATACATAATTTCTGTGATGTTCCTTTTGATTTAAAATAGCTGACAACGTTAATGAAATATTTTGTTCTTGCAGTTTATTTTGCAGTATGCTCCTTTCGTTGTTACTTTTGCGGCATTTGGTGAATATGTAGTCTATTGTTTCATCCTCTTGGTTACATCCCGTGCTGATCGAGGAAGTATTTTTGAGAAGTGTTGCTAGATGAGATTTAAGTCCGGTTTTACCTAAGCGTAACCGAGTTATTATGATGTCGTATCGTTTGTTAATTAATTAGACAGGGAGTTTGTTGGCTTTTTCCCTCCCAGAATGTTGTATAGCCAACGGCCATTACATTCTTTGTCCCATTCGTTCTGCCGTTTTTTTTGTATTGATTTTGGATGATATGATTGAGTTTATTTCATTAACGCCTAATCCGGCTTTTACGTAAGTTGTACATTTGTTTAGACTGTCTTTAGCTGCTTTGTCTGCAGTTCATTTCCTCTGGTGTTAACATGAGCCGGCACCCAACATAAGGTAACGTCGCTACCTGTATAACATATTTGAGTATATAAATTGTATATATCATGAATAAGATTTGGCCTACTATCTGACAGTGATTTTTTTTTACTGATGGTAGACTGCTTAGTCAGTCCGATAGGATTACTGTTCGCATGGGTCTATGTTCTAGGATCCATTCTAGTGCTTTTATAATAGCTTCTAGCTCGCTAGAGTATACAGACATACATGTATTGTCAAGAAGTTTAAATCCTTGTTGTAGTTTTAGTTCTGGTATAACGTATGCCGATCCTGTGTTGTTTTGTTCGTTTTTGGAACCGTCTGTGTATATTTTAAGATGTTCTCTATATTGTTGGTCTACGTATTCCAATGTGCTTGCCCTGATATATACAGGATTATCTTTTTCCGAGATTATATCGTGGATTTTAATGCCTACGCTGGTTTCCAGTGTCGAATGCTTGGGTGGTAGGAATTTGGTGCTCACTGAAAAGTAGATTAATTTTATATCCGAATAGAGCTGCGTCTTTAAGCCATTTATGTATAAAAGATATTCATATTCACTTTTTGGTTCTAGGATTGAATGACATGGGTGATTATTGTCCTTAATGATGGCCTTGTTAGCGTATTTCATCGAGAGTTTTCTCTACGTAGTTTGAGTGGTTTTTCGTTAGTTTCTATTTGTAAACTGCACAGTGACGTCCCTTTAAAGGCGTGTAGCTATTTTTAGGGCTGCGTATTGAATACTATCAATTCTTTTAAATTGAGTTTTGCATAAAGTCATGTAGCCAGCTGAGCCGTAGTCTATTTTTGATCTAATAAGGCATTGATACAATTTTAATAGGCTTATTTTGTTTGCGCCCCAATTCGTCCCGGAAACACAACGCATTAGATTTAGGTCTTTATTGCAACGGATCACGAGTTGGTCGATGTGCGCTTTCCAAGTTAACTTCCTGTCTAATATCATGCCCAGATATCTTACACTTTTCTTCAATTCTAGTTCACGTCTGTCTAGTTTTAGTTCGATTTTTACATGCTGTTTATTGGAAAAAAGAATACTAGTTGTCTTGTTTGCGGAGAATTGGAATCCCCACTTGTTAGCCCAGCTATTGATTGTATTTATGTTTTTTTGTATGTCATTCGTTATCTTTTTAATAGAGCGGCCTGTTTTCCATATTGCTGTGTCATCTGCAAATAGAGATAGCCGGATGTTTCTAAGACAATTCTTCGGCTAGACCATTTATCAAGATGTTAAATAAGCTAGGGCTAATGACACTGCCCTGTGGGGTGGCTTTATCTAACTGGTGGTTTGACTCGAACTTTAAATTTTCTATCGCTTAAGAATTTCTAATCCAATGCTGGATCCTACCTTTTATTCCTATATTGTCTAATTTTAGAATGATGCCGTCTTGCCATACTAGGTCAAAAGCTTTTTCTATATCCAAGAATATACCTAATGTATATTCACGTCCGGCCATGCCTTTCTTAATTGCATGTTGTAGGCGAACAATATGGTCTGTTGTGCTTCTATTTCTCCGGAATCCACTTTGTGTTTTGTGTAATAGGTTATTTGAATCGATATGATACTCTAACCTATTTTTACCATAGTTTCCATTACTTTGCACAGATTTGATGTTAACAAGATTGGTCTGTACGATTGCAGTCGAAAACTACGCCCTAAAACAAGCTGCTTTTATACAAAACTGCACCAAACCAGTACAAACGAGTTCCAACAAACTCCAACCAGTTTGTGTGACGTCACAGCCGCCATGTCATCACCCTCCCTCTCGCCCATCTCACCACCATGCCGCTGAGCAGGCGACCGTGACGTCATGTGACCTCGGTGACCTCACGGCGTTTCACTGACATTTGACCCCTCGCCCAATCACCCCAACCTCTCTCCGTCACCCTCCGTCGGGCCACCTCGGGGGCTATCTTTTAACCTAGGGATTTTTGCTCATTTCGACTCATTTCGACTCATATGCGCTGTCCACTGTTCGTCCTATACTACTGCCGTAAACAAAATTTATCTGAACTTTTTCAGGAAAAAGTAAAATATTTTGTAATTGAAGAGGTGCTTCATGATAAATTTAGCATAGTATTTTGCAATGTGTTGTCCAGTGTAATGCAGCCTCTTTGTTATAATTTATTCGGTTTGATATTCGGAACATTTTCAAATGTCGTGCGAAAGACTTGCGAATATCCGACGAATATCTTATAAATGTTTTTACCTACATTTAAATGCATTTTTCGAATATCTTTGGAATGTCCAATGTCGAATATCCAACGGACTTCACACTGCTGAACAGCAGATACAGCATACACTCCATAGTCGGATAAGTAACTGTCGGATAAATCTCCTGTGGTCATTGGACACAAGATAAACTAATAATTAACCAATCAATGTTCCAAACCAAAAATGTCCAAACGTCACTCACTTCTTTAGGCCAATGGCAAGTCCTATTCCAAGTCGTTTTGGTTGTACGGCTCCGCTGTGGTACTCCCCCAGTCTAACTGCTCAGTTGCCAGTGTGCATATTCGTCGTGGTCTACCAGATTGTGTATGTTGGGCGGCCCTTCGATCTTCCATAATGATTAATTTGCCGCCTTTAAAGTTACCAGTTTTCCCTTATTCTCTTAGCTCATTCTATTTAGTATGTTGTCTTAGAGTTGAATCGTTTGATCAACCGTCTCCCTGCATGAACCGATCACGAAATTTCAGTACATTAATTTTATCGTCCCACATCACAAATTTACATAAGTCCTTGAACTTCGAATACATTTTTCAGGTTCCACGAGGCACAAGAGGCCCCAACCACCCACAGTTTCGCATTGCAGAACCTGCTATATACACGTCCAAATAGATAGCACTAACTAATAGGTTTCATTTTGGGGCAAGAACAGAGAAAGTGTCATTCGTCACCAATTTCTGAAAGTCACATGCTAAACATAGCTTGTCGTTCCTCTGGATATTTTGCCAACGACTAGTCACAATTTGTAGCAAGTGACCAACCAGCCGCAATCTCGCTACCGCATTTTTTCTATGGTGTCCAGTAACAATAAATAATATTCTAATTGGAATTCAGTATTAACAATCCTATAACAATTTGATGCTGACTGTAAATTATTGTGCTATATTGCAAAACCGATTTTTCAAGGTTTGCTCGAATTGTTTAACATGTGCTTTGGTTATATACCCTTGATAACCAGTATCAAACAACAGACGTTGTATGAACTTTAACCATCAAAAAATCTCACGATTAAAGCACATTTGGTATGTACAATTACTTATTTTATATTCAGTATTTACTAATCTGTGCCAAAAAGACTTACATTTAACATATACTTTTGTACAAAGTTGATAAACCCCAATTTCACCATCGACCATGTAAATAGGCGTACTCCTCTTAACGTTTAACAGTCTTTTGCAGACGTGCAGTTCTTTGTTTAGAGCGAATTATGCCTTATCTGATTGTTCAACGAGTTGTACGACCCATCATAAGACTTCAATACTATATGCCTTAAAACGGTAGCTCATTACAATAGCACTTTTCCTTTCATATAAAAACGTGGTTTGTGTTTCGGAAGGCGTTCGTAAATACCATTTACCTTTGTTTTGTATAAATTTACTTCCAATTCCCACAAATTACAGTGTTTTTTCAAATACATTTATGACAGATGTAGATTGCCTGCATCAGTTATAAAAATAGGTCAAAAATGATTTTAGTCTGCATTTCCAAAAATGTTAAGCCTTTGGCTTTGGTAGTATAAAGAAATTCTTCAACTTAATTTCAACTTCATTAAAGTCGCACATACACACTCAAATACTCTGTATTATGGGTTTTCACAGAACACATGAATTATATATATTTTCATCAAAAAGTACAAGTTAGAGTTATTCCTTTAATTCTACCTCCAGATTTGAAGGTAAAGGGAGTTTTAAAGCTTTGATGTACCGACGTCACTTCTAGTCAACCGTGTTAGCCACACCCCTTACATAGTTAAAAATGTTGGCTCGTTACAAACAAAGTCATTCGCCGCGGCTGGATCAAAGTTATTTTGAGCAAATATGGACAGCCCTCTTTCTGTTAAATTCGAATAACTGCTAGATTTCTCCTGGTCCGAACAAGCTTTGTACCCAATGAATAATTTTTATTTTAACGTGACTGTTTTAACTTTTGAACAAACATCAAATCTTGTAAAAAATCAATGCAAACGGAATTAGTTGAAAAATAATAATTTTGGGTGCGTATGTGACTTTAAGAAATCCACCGGAATACCTGCCCACGTTCCGAGAACTTGTAACCGGTACAGCGCTTTATAGTCGGGTCATTAATAGTTCAAATCTCCTACTGCGATTTTACGTAAGATTTCAGAGAAACAAATTATACCAAACTGTTTAATATATTCACCTAAAGCCCGGGAGCTAGATCACTGAAGAAGACGTTCAAAAATAAATCTAATTGCGCTAAGCACAAAGATTTCATGTTGTTCAGCACAATACGACAGCATTTAAATATAACCATATATTAAATTCCCAATCTCTCAAACTCAATCTCTCTCTGGGTAACCATATCCTTCAGCTGTGTCGTGGTGTAAGCCTCGCCCCTATGAGAAGTTTAGAAGGAATCAAAGGAACTGCACGTGATCATCACAAAAAGCGTATATAGTCAACTCTATGATGGAATACCCTACAGTGAGGTTAATTTCCTTGACACTAACAGTACATATAACAGAGTGGAAACATGAAACTCTGGAAAGTGTGGTAAACAGCCCATGTACCTTAGATATTTGGATGATATATTTATCGTTTGTCAGCATTCTAGAGATGATCTAAAGCTATTTATCTATACTTTTAATCAACATGATCCAAATATTCAACGTCAAGCTAATATTAGACTGTCTAGTGTAAATTTTTGGGATGTTACGTGTCATCTCGCTGTCACAGGGATTTTGGATTATAAGGTTTTCTTTAAACCCACGGATACCCATCAACTACTTACTCCATGCTAATTATTTTCATCCACCGCATGCTTTTAAGGGAGTTATTAAATCCGGAATAATAAGGTTTCATAGGAATAGTAGCACCCTCGCTTCCTTCAACGAAGCTTGTTCTGTTTGTTTTTAAGGCGCTGATTCCCAGAGGATATTCTATGCGACTTCTTCGCAAGATTAAATCTTAAACCCTCAGAAAACTTCACAGGTATAATGTAGACCAACCTACAGAATCAGTACCTGTACGACAACATCAGAATCACCCGTAATATTGTCAGGCATGTCTTCCAAATGTAGGAAGGCTAGATGTAAGCTAGACTATTACATACCAGAGAGGACTTTCTTCGTTGGGAAACAAACTAAAAATGTCTATCATTTAGCAGATGTTTTAAACTGTGATTCTGAAAATGTGGTTTACCTCATCACTTGTAAAAAGTGTCTGAAACAGTATGTTGG
>JAVFBZ010145112.1:0-20508 GCA_032466195.1 Katharina tunicata | reverse complement strand
GGGAGCTGCCAGCTGAGAAAAACCTCATTCGTGATATTTAGCTTAGCTCACAACTTTCGTTGGTTTGCCCGCAGACGCTAAGCATCGAACTCTCGTGGAATCGATGTGTGAGCTAAAAATAACTTAACATAGATCACGTGAGATTCGATCACGTAACTAAAACTAAATGACAGATGTGGACAATCTTATGAGCGACTCAGAATCAGAAAATTTACTTCTGGTTTTGTTGTTGCGTCGTCGCCGACGAAGATTTTATAAACACGGATAGCCCGGCCACATGTCCACTAATTTATCTTCAACGATTGCCTCCGACTCTATGGGCGCAGCCATTTTCGATCACGTACTGGCGCATGCGCTCCTGTTAAAAGTTGTAAGCATTTAACTTTCGTTTGCCGCACACGGTAAGATTTTTTCCACGCGAGGCTAAAAATATCAAACACGACATATATTTTCCTTAACGCCTTGAGTGAAAAAAGTACGGAAATTCACCGCCCACGAGAGCTGCGCGCAGAGCTGGGAGACACGAATTAAATTTTACTCAGCTGGCAGCTCCCGTGTGCGGCAGGCTTTAGCTCAGAGGCCACTAGGGCCAACCGATAGTGTGATACATATACTACTTACTGACACATACCATACTCGTTTGTATTGAGTTATCTGTGTAGCCATTTCATCCGCATGAACTAAATTGTTCGTTTCTGTTTTTTCATGTGCCTAAATGCCTTTGTCTAGTGCCATTTCCGTTTGCCTGCTGTCTCCAATACGGTTGGTCTATATCCCATATGCACACCTCCCCATTAATCTCAGTGATATGCTTGACAAATCATCAGCAAACCAATTCAAATTGTCAGAACTAAATATGTTCAGTATATAGTATCCTACTATATACACGCTATTATTTAACTTTTAACTTAAAACCATACCCTATTATCAAACTTAATCAGTCTAAAACTTTATCCTCCAAGGGTGCGGGCTATGACTGAATATCGTTTATATAACTACCCCTAATATATTTGACAGAGTACAGCAGACAGTTAACGTTAAACAGGCACAGTAGACAGTCTAACAGGTAAACTGATTATTCGTTTTTATGGACAACAGAATGATTTAATTGAAAGCAAGCGACAGATTCGCCACTGGATATTTGAAATCCTAATCCTACAAAAAAGAGACAGTGTGATAATTAGAATTGGGGTTTGGTCACCGAGATAACTCCAGGACTGTCATTGAGCAGGGCATACTTTATCAAGGTTGTGATATCTTCTCGGTTACCTCGTCGACACTTCCTTGAATCTCGACAAATCGATTTGTTAGCACGGTGTTGTGTGTTGCGATATTCTGTGACAAGTAGCATTGCAAGATTTCTAATCATCGCCAACGATAAGATAGCGCATGGAAACTTGGAGAAAGCTTCAATTTTTCTGATCAGCCAAATGTTGCTACAGCTGCATGCTTATACGATTATTAACCCGCAAAAAAGGTTTAGGTGTGCCTTAATAATGTTGTGCCTCTAATTTTATCACATCCTGTAGAATGATGGACAAGCAAAATGTCGGTGCCTTCACCATAATTGCATATCTAGTATTTGTGTAACAACTATAGATTCTGAATAACAATGAAACCAGTAACAGGAGAGACTCTTTCATCAAAGCCTGACTTGATCTGTAATATGTATGGCCGTCTGTAACAATAAAATCTTTGGAAGAGGCATCTTATAATTATCAACAATTGGCTCATCCGTACATTAATCATCTAAGCATTAATGCTGTCAGTAATATAGAATGGATGACCCAGATACCCTACATTCGACAATCTCATGGGTCCTGTTAATCTACGTCAAACTGATCATTTTGTTAGACATTTTCCTTACTGACAGGCTATTTTGGGCAATTTTAACAAACAAAGTCGGTATAGCTCCACGCCACAACGTGTGATTATTTAAATATACATTATACAGGGTAGTTATTGATATATTGTAGGACTCGTGTCATTTTTATTGAAGAAATCAATAACTATCTCATTTCTGCACAAGACGATGAGCAGGAACATATCGAACAACTTGTTCTGCAACCGAGGCTTTGTCAATCAGATGGCCAGCCGAAAAGAGAAATACAAGTCGTCGTCAAGTTAATCGCTTAACCTTCTCGCGTAGTACGGTTTCAGTCGGAAAAGTTGGTTGATGATGGATAACTACACTGAAAACATCAGTCATCACGAAAGAAAAATAAGATTTTACCACATAAGGATTGCAGGATATATGTTTTTGTATAAATGTAGGGAAAATTTTGCTCCACCTGGATTCGAGCTCGGGTCTTTGGCTAGAAGGGCCAACGCTCTAACCGACTGAGCTACAGAGGCTCACGGTAGATCATACGAATTTTTATCCAGGTAAAGGCTGTGAATCTTTCTCTACGGTAAGCACTGACACAGGGACACCGAAATAGTGTCTTTTTTTTATCTAGATATTACCCACAAATGCTTTTGTTGTTTTGGGGTTATTCTGATGATCTGGTATATTGGTGCGTGAAAAGTGCAGACATACTGGAAGCTCAATCGCGTTAAATCTACGGTAGCGTAATGTCTTACACTTAATAATTGAACAGGTAACCTGTGTTATCCAAGTCTTCGTAATCTGTAATACCAGTATCACATTGTTAGTTCTTGCGTTGAAAGTAATTAAATTTAGATTAAACTTTTAGCACATAACTGTTACTGTTGGTGTCTTATTTGCCATTATATAAATGATCTCCAGTGTCTCCCCAATTCATGCATGTTTACAGGCACTTTCCTTCCTAACTGGCATGAAAGGTATAACAAAAGAATTGGGTTTAAATGTTTTCCGACATGTACTAATATGTTTCATCTATTTTGTTCCCACATCCTGTTCGAACCATATCGAAATTACTTTGAGCGGTTGACAAGATTGACATTCCGTCGAAAAGGTTATTATTATCGTTTAGAATGCCTGAAATCAAAATACAACTATTAAAACCTCAAGCTGAGTGAGAGTTTTACTAATTGAAACAATACAACGATTCTGAACATGTGACACATAGCCGTGTATCATAGACTGTCAAATTGCATGTCTGTAAAGTCAGATAAAATGAACAGTTTCACTGTAAACTGTATGAGTTGCGTTTCGAGTGCCGGCATTAAAGTTTCTGTAAGAAAGTTTTGACGGTTTCCGGTCATTGATGAACAGGTGATTATTGGTAGAATTAAAAACACCGTGTTTTCATCAACGTAGCACTGAAAGAGAGATATAGGGATGAAGTTCACATAACGAATATCAGCCGAACTTTTAGTTTCGGCCTTCTGCTGAACAGCGTCAGAACTATAATAAACCACGAAATTATCTTGTTACACTCTCTAATCGAACACATACAACACACAGTACAAAGGCATTTATTTCACAGACTTGCCTGGCGAATCCAGGAGACTCTATTTACCTCATTCTTCCAGTCAGACAAATTTAGTCAAATGAATTTCAACTGGCTCTACTTGAAAGATTTGCGTTTATTCCAAACTCTGAAAAGGTACTTCAGCCACCTAAAGTGAGTAGGCATACTGCCTTCCAAAATAGTAATTCAAACAGCGAAAAATAGTTTTAAAAATATACTCTGATTGTCAGAAACGTTGTTTACGTTAAATAAAAATAAACTTTTACAAAAACTGTAATAAGTGTCGGATAGTCTAGCTTAGTAGAGTGAGATTGTCTACATATTCAAACATGTAAGATAAACACAAGTGCCATGCCTTCATATAACGAATGAAATAAATAACCACTATTTGCCTTCTCATTCAGAAATCCAATAAAGGCGAACTGTATCCATGCCCGAATATAGTAGACAGATAGGGTATTAAACACAACCAGCACCTGTCACGATTCATCACAAACCATCGGGAAGTCACTGGATCTATACTTACGACAAAGCCGAGATGACAATCATACTGAATCTGCTATTCGACATTCAAATCCGCACAAATACATGTACATTCAGAAAATTAGTATTAACCAACGGCACATGTGGAACTTTGTTCCTCGACATTAATGACATAAACATCTTCCAAATTTAATCAGGCTTCCGGACAGTCTGCCCGCTGTCTTCAATACGGTTGGTCTATATCCTATATGCACACCACTCATTTATCTAAAAAAAAATCAACAGCAAACCAATTAAATTGTCAGGACTAAATATGTTCAATATAAACTGTATAATACTATGAACACGGTGATATTTAGCTTTCAACTTAAAACCATGTCGTGTAATTAAACTTAACTAGTCTTTAACTTTACCGTACAAGCGCATGGACTATAACTGAATATCGTTTCTATATAACTTCCCCTAATATATTACGACATGTCAAATGTTAGTCATTCATTTATATAACTAATGGCAGAGAGCGGAAAGAGCGTTTTAATCCCAAATGTCAGGGCATACAAATTCTGGGAATTAATATTCATTCCGTAGTAAAAAAGCACAAGATTGTTGCCGGAGGAAGAAACCTTTTAAATGGTAGACAACACAATGAATAATTTATTGATAAATACTAAAACATAAATATGAAACCTTATCATTGTCAATCAAGACTCGTATCTTTATTGAGAAGAGCCTGCAAATTTTAACCTTACGTTTCTACCTGTATATACTGTACATTACAGTTGTATTTGTGGCAGATAACTCCGTTCTAGCATCACTGTGTCCCGATGCGGATTACCATAGATCATTGTGAGAGAGTGGCTGTGGTCGAAGCGCTCCATGTATGCACGAACCAGGAACCTTTTTTTCATCTGTGGCTTCCGCTGGGGAAAAAAATTGTCATGTGAAGCTGGTTACATTTGTCGATTTGATTATTATTCAAGTCCAATCAACATGTAAAAATAGTCAGAATTTACTATCGCTTTTATTAAATTTGGAAAAGCGAATGCCGCCATGATTGTATTTTTATCACCCGTGAGTTGAAACATATCACGTTGTGTGCGATATTTATCCCCGAGCAAATTGACCAATTAAAACACAAAGAATTTGGTGATGGGATAATAATGTGTGTTATCATGTCTAAATATTCCAGGCAATAGAAGTTAAACAGCCACGCCAGGCACTTTAATTACGGAAATACGCAAAGTATTTAGAAAGGGTATAACAGACAGTTAACGTTAAACAGGCACGGTAGACACTTTAAAGAGGGTAAAACGTAACAGATGTTCAGCAGAAGGTCAACAGATCTGTCATTGTTAATGTTGTCGGTAAGAGGGGGTCGAATCCTGATGAAGGCTTATCTTAACTAATCATAAACATGGCTATGTAGATTGCTGGGATTCATTTCGTAGTTTTCCTCGCCAGCTAGTAATCTAGCTCTTGTATAAGCAAGTACTGTAAGTAACAACTGTTTCACTAAATTTTCCATTCACACAGAGCAAGTTTCAGCATATATTATGTTTCCAAAGGTTATGAAAGGATTAACATCTACAATAATTCACGGAATAAGGTTGGAATTATGATGAAGTTACGGTTTAATCCATTATTTGTTAGAATACTTCACCACTTTTACATAGCTATCGATCCTTTCCAATGATTAATATGTACAACGTTTTATACAGCATTTATTCTTCATTCAATGTGATATTTTAAATGACATTTTTGTAATTACATTGTTTTACAAAGTCTTGAAACAGCTATATTTCGGTGTCGCACTGATACAATTGAATGGTCATTGTATATTTTCTTCACGTACTTGATTAATTACCTGATGGAACCAATACATATTACCATTTGAGCGAGTAGTTTTTTAAAAGACACACAACAGTTGTTTCATTTATTTATTTGGACGATGTATAAAGTCGTAATCAAGAGTGTTTTCCTTTAATGAAGACTGCGTTGCAGACGTATGATTTGAAAACCGAAAGGAAACCTCGTAAAACCCGCCCCGCGATCTCCACAACCACAGGAAAACTTCCCTGATATATATAATGGCCACAGGGGATTCAGAACTATTCCGGGTAAATTAAAGATAATTCGACAGTCCAACGCTAAACCAGCTAGGTCACGGGTACGTGCTGTGGTTTAGATGTGACAGTAATAACATCTGTCCATGTATACACAGGGCGTAGTAGTTTCCTTTTTACAATTAATCCCTGTTAATTTGGAATATTATCCGACTGTAATTAGGTTTTAATATCTGGTGATATTAGTACAGCTCCGTCTGAAGGCTGCTAATTATAGTAATGTGATCAGATAAACATCAAGTGTATAGGGGATTGTCTTTGGTGTCAGTGATGGGTCGTGGGAGACTGTGATCATTACATCCATAGCCTGCTACACGCCGTTTTTTTGTTACATGTTATGGAAGCCGGGAGTTGATGTTTGTTACTATGTTTAACGTTTAACCTGACATATATGCGATAGAAGAAAGTTACTGCCATTTCATAAGAAATGCCTTTGATTTTAGAAACCCCAACAAAAGAGTACTGAAAAACATTACACTGAAACTTATGGAATGGTGTATAATAAACTTTTGTTATAGAATATACAGATTTTCTAACATTTTCATTTAAAAGGCATTGTATCATGTATTACTAACAAACCACTAGCACTTTAACTTCTGTTGAGAGTCATCTGTCACTTAAAGGAATTATTTTATAAAACTCTTTCAAATTTTTTTTTTCTGCTTTTTTTTGGCAAAAATATTTTCTATCCACAAAGGCCAATATATATTGGCACAATGTGCTTTAGAAATCTTAAAAGGGGAAACAGGAAGTTATGTTCAACTTCTAGACCATACAAGGGTTTAACGACTTTACGTTACATTTTTTGTAGAATTCGTCGTATTCCACGGAAAGGCACTTGGATCGAAATACCAAGGTAAAATATACAGTGGACTGTCTATGCCATGTTTTATTTCTTTTTTTTTTGTAGGTAATAATAACCAAAAATTAATCATTATATAACCTAGCGAAATAGAAACCGTACAAATGTACAGAATAATGCTAGATACAATCCACAACACCAACTTACAGTTACTCTAGTGAAATGATCACTACAGGAAATGCGTCGTAAAAGTCCACCATACATTTTACCTTGGTATTTCAATTCAAGTGTCTTTCAGTGGAAATCGATAAATTCTACAAACAAATGTAATGGCAGTTTTATTAACACCTCGCTTTGGTCTACATTTGAGTATGACTTGTGTTTTGTTTTGTGTTTCCTTCCCCTTTTAATAAGGAAATTTGTACAGAATTGCGTTAGGTTTAATACAGGTTTAATTCTTCTTCGATCATAAATATGTTCGTTCCTACCAACTGTTATGGCGTGTCCAAAGTAAACACACCAATGGGCATGTCAATAAATAACTGCATAATGAAACGGGTAAGACATGGGCATAACATTATAGGGTCACAGAAATCCACGCGGTTTTCTTACAGTTCCAGATGGAATATGGGAGAACCTGTTTCAAGTAAACATTCAAGAGACTTCACAAAAGTGCTAATCAAACACAGACCGTTCGCACACAATAAATGAGTCATATCAATAAATGTCTGTGATGTTACAAACTCACTCCTGCTTTATTCACCATGTCATCTAACGCATGTGAATACAATGTTAACATTGGAGGAGATAACATTCCATCCGTTTGACACAGGAAAAGAGTACAGACCTAAATAACGAAGAAACTTAACTAACAGAACAAGAATAAACAATAAATCATAAGTATAGTAAGTTAATGATATGCACTGGAACATAGCGAACAATTGTGATTAAGCAATGTCCAACACTTATTATCGGCACATTTCACAAATGCTTCGAAAAGAGACCATCAATACCAGGTGACTTATTTGTTTTAATTTGCCTAACACAATGAAACACATCAATTGGCGACACAAATGTAACATTTGGTGAGTCACACGTAAAATTGACCGAGCATCAATAACAAGTTTTTTTTTTTCAGTTTCAGATTTGACACAGTTAATAACACTATTGTTCGGTTTACAAAAATAAACAACCCTTTCAAACCCGTTCGAATCCGAGGCTCCAGGTAACAGGGCCCGTGCTCTACCGTCTGAGGTACAGTGGCTTGCGGCAGAAGCGCCAATAATTATCGAGGGACACACGGACACAAACATGTATATTTCAAAAATATTCTCACTGGCACAGAGATGTCGACGAATTAAAACCGATAGATTATCTCATTAGTTAAATTATCAGATAAAAACATTCTGGATAGATCATAATCTCGAATTTACATGGGTATACGAATGATGTCTTGAGAAAAGACACTAACAACTCACTGGGGATAGACTATAAGGGAAAAATATGTGGCCAAATGATACTCAGGTGCAAGTTTCCATAATCCCACCCTTAAAAGAGAAAAAATAAATAAGACCATGGATGTATCAACTAAGGAAAATGAATGTTATTAACATGATCGACCATAAAACATGAAGATAAAATTAGAGCGCAATTATACATATACATGTATTAATTTGCTAGGGTCGCCGGAAGAGTGGTTAGATTTTTGACATCCCCATCTAAATCCCCATTTGACATCCCCATCTAAATGTTGCAAAAATTACTTATAAACTACGATACTAG
This sequence comes from Katharina tunicata, assembly GCA_032466195.1. NCBI lineage: Eukaryota > Metazoa > Mollusca > Polyplacophora > Chitonida > Mopaliidae > Katharina > Katharina tunicata. The sequence continues at coordinate 11,920 of JAVFBZ010145112.1, read as the reverse complement.
CCGAAAAAACACTATTACACTAGTATCGAACTGATTATTTGTTTATGAGCCTGCATAATAATTGACCTGAATACAGCCAACAACTTCGTGACTATGGATATTTGAGACCTAATCTCATTTATTTGGAAACCTAAACCCAACCTTGTCATGACAGTGTGATAATCAATGTTGGAGTTGGAATAAATAACGACTCTCGTTGAGCAGGGCATAATTTGTCACGTTTGTCATCACAGTTAGTAAACCAACAGGTTATTAAATTTCTGCAAATCGATTATTGAACACGTTGTTATGTGTTATGCAATTCTGTTATATGTAGCACTGGGACATTTCTCACCATCGCCAGCGACAAGACAGCAAGGAAATTCGTAAAAAATCTTTAACTTCCTGACTCACTAACACTATTAATTTGTCACGTTCTCAACTACTACCTACGATCCCAGAGCACACGATAGTTGGTGCAAGCTGAACCATTTACATTTATATACCACATCATGAAAGCCAGAGCCTAAGGCCAAGTCTGGCTAAAGCTGGATACAATTAAAATATAGACATAAGCCGTGTCAGATATATTCTACAATGTGATGAATGCTGTACCTCTGATTTTAACACCTCTTGTAAAATATTGAAAGGCAAAATTTAGGTGATTTCTTCAGATTCGTTGTATCTTTTAACAACGATAAGAGTATTTAGTTTTTCATTAAAAACCATAGAGCTTGGATAGCAATGAAACCAGCTAGAGCAGAGTTACTTTATCTCAAGGACTGACTTGATATATAATATGTATAACCGCCTGTAACCATCAAATATTTGCATGAGTCATATTTTGTAAATAATTATCAACAATTGCTTTATAGGTATATGTGTTATAAATCATCCATATATTACTGTTGTCAGTCATATAAAATGGATGACCCATATACCTTTCGTTTGACAATCAAATGATTGGCGCAGATGTACTTCTATAACAGATTAATTTGTTAGGCCTTTTATTACTGTCAAGCTATTTAAAGCAATTCTAACAAAGGGATTTGGTATCGTTCTCGTCACTACATATGACTAGTTCAATAGAAATGGCATGAGTTTCCACTGATAGAATAAAGCAATAACTATCCTAATTATGTGAGGGACCACGAGCAGTCCTGGAACAGATCGAACCACTCGGTCTGCAACAGATGCCTTGTCAATCAGACGTTCAGCCGCAGCGAGGAATCCAAGTGGAGTTCAAGTGTTGGGGAAATGTCATATTAATCGGATAACCTGGTGTAGTAAGGCCTAGATTCTGAAGAACTTGGTTGAAGATGAACGCCTATACTGGTGACATCAGTAACCTGCTATATTGTTACAAAGTTTAGTCAATCTGATGACCATCCCGAGAAAATTACGGTTTCATCACTATGAGATAGGCATGAGCCTAATCCCACACAATACAAAGCGTTCAATCAGTCGAAGTTACCAAATAAATGTTAAATAACATAATGATGGAAAGTCTTCATTTCACAAATGATGAAGATAATTAATCTTATATTGCAGGTTATATGTATATTGGAAATACATTAGTTGAGAACAACTTACTTTGAGAACTCAGCTGGCATACCGACAGCCAACTCGATCGGGTTTTAACCAAGGTACCATAATGTCTTGCTTATAATAATTAAAGAAAGCAAGGCAGACAGGAAGAATGACCCCTGTCAGAATTGCTACTCAGATACTGTTGGGTTTCATAAAACGATGTATAGTTTTTTTTAAATGTGCTGCATCAGTGGAATTAAAGTGTCCAAAACTGTAATCTCACGTAAAATTAAATATGCGATAAAACTTTACTGTAGTTATTAATTGGTCTTTCTCATTTTGACATAATCACAAACTTTACCACTGATGGACCCAAGCGGAAATCTGATGAAAATGAAATGTTTACATGTAGCTTTGATACTTCTGCATTATGAATATTTAAATCCAAATAGATCGAATACTTCATGCGTATATTCTATGGGTGACCCAGACACATTGTTCTGACCAAATCGGATTGGTATCTTATCTGCCTTCCTTAGGGATAACGTTGGCATTAACGCAGGTATTACCATCGACTGTCAGTCACCAGAGGCGACTGTTCATTGAAGGAGAACGGCTTGGGATAATCCAGCTGCTTATACATTATTGTCAGTTTCTCGAGTATTATCGCCGAGATGGTCAGAATGTAGCTTCCTTTACTTCGAGTTTTTGCTCCAGTTATGTATGTACCGTTGATTGATGTTTAATGCCGTGGTCAACGGTGGCATATATATGACGGCAGTTTCCTTCCAACGCTTAACAGCCACACAATAAAAAATGTGATGCGTTCCATGTATATACATAAAATGTTGGGAAATTTATGTTCTTTAACAGCCTGCAGCATGAATATATATCCATACACACTGACCGTAGTCATAGGGAAACCGATTAGGAACCATGGCAATTTTGGAACATATCATATTGTATCTATGTGTTTCAGTAATGAAGACATAATAAGTTACACAAACAATCGAAATGAAGCGCTGGTTTATCTGAAAATGTGTTATTTTGCAGGAACAAATAATGACTTCAGTGATACTATTTCTAAAATGTTCATTAATAAGTATCGAGGAATAAATCGCCCACTTGGTTTTTCTTTTCTTCAAACAATAATTCACCCTTAATTCCAAGTTAACTATTTAGTATACCTCTGTGTTATGCAGACTAATGAGCATATACTTGAGTTCTCTGAGCTAGGGGCATCGTGAAGCCGATTTACTGATGTACTGTGACGTGTTCTGTGTTGCCAGCGTCACTGAAGGTGGTTCGCATAACCAATTGGGCTAGCAGTCCGCTATATGAGTGAAAATAATGCGTAAAACATAAATCAAACAAACAAACATTTCATTTTGCGGGTAAAGATGTTTGTACGGTGTAATGATAGAGATCTGAATTGTTGCCTGACATTGAAGTTTCGGCATTTTCTTTTGCTGTAATTGTATATTAACCCTTTTGGATATCCGGGGCTGTACATCATTTGACGCATGTCTCTTGTCACATAACCATAGAGGTTTTATCATACAGTACCTTCCTAATAACAACGTATGACGCTATAACAATTGAATCGATAAATAATAGTGCTTTCAACTCAATATTGAAGATGTCGGGAAATCTCACTGTCCATGGGGTATATGTACCTCTAATATACTCTTAAATTGGGCGTTTAAACTTAAACAATTAAACTTAAAACAATTCTGAATATGTGGCACATAGCTGCATGTCATAAGCTGTCAAAGTTCATGTCTGCAGCGTCAAAAAAAATTAAGACTTTGTCTGTGCACTGTATTTGTTGATGGAGAAAGAAAAAACTCCGAAAACCCATTATATACAGGTAAACATGTACAATGCAGGTCTACCTCTCTGGAATACATAGATCTATTTAAAATTAATGTTTTGAAAACACATTTAACACTTTACATAAAAAGTTGACTATTTATTTGTTCGCAAATAATAATAAAATGTGCATTCTTACATTAATAACAGGCATATATTTTATGATAACAGAATCTATGATAGAAAAACCTCACATTTTCTCCGCACTAGTGCTTTACAAATTGTAAGCGTTTGGAATGCCGACGGAATGGCTTCTATAAAAATAGTTTGAAAGAATCCGGGCTTTGCTAAAAATGTGATTAATGGCAAAGATAACGTCACGACGTTTCATCAAAGTTCCGATGAAGAGACATGGAAAGGCGAAGCTGACATAACGTTTATCATCAGAACCTTCTGTTTGGAGATGACAAACACAACCTAGGCGGAACTATTACAGATCACGAAATCATCTTTTCAAACTCTCTAATCGAACACCTAGCAAACACTGTACGAACGACTTTCATTTCGCAAACCTACTCCAATAGCCTAGGAGACTCTATTGACCGCACTCTTGCAGAGGTTGGACACGTTTAATCAATCGATTTAAACTTATTCAACAGCATTGATTTTTGCTTATTCCAGACTTTGAAAAGGCACTGCGCACTACTACTTACGATTTATATATTCTTACTCACATATGACTAACATGTAGAATAGGTACCGCCTCCCATAATCACTCTTCAAATGGAGAAAATATTTCTGTCACTGTGAATGTGAAGCTCAGAAATGTTATTTTCATTGACGGCTATGTTCGTGGTGGTATTTAGTCCCTAAGAGAATCACATTGGATGTGCACATTTAAATATAAATATCAATATCATCACTAAAAGCAATTTTAAATGTTAATATTGATTACTGGTATTCAGTGGGATGATCTAGTGATATAAATTGCCAACAGAACACAACCAAGCGTAATGACTAATGCTTGGTTTCACATAACAATCGAAAATAGATAACCGCACGGCTCTCTGCTGCTTTCCTACTAAGTCAGAAATGCAAAAAAGTAGATCTGTGTCCATGCCCAACAGCAGTAGTCACGATGGGTATTGAGTACTTCAGTCAAAATGGCTTGATATGCAACTGTCCCCGATTCATCACAGAAATTTCACCGATCTGTTTACTTACGGCTAAGCGGACATGAAATTTAGAATGGATGTACTATTTTGAGCATCAAATCCGTTTAATTTAATGTAGATTGATAAAACCGGTATGCACAAATGACACATGCTGAAATTTGTTTCTCTGCATTTAAGAAATCAACGTCTCACAAAATCCGGCTTCTGGACTGTCCTAAATACAAAGAAACATTTGTCCTCCATTGTGAGCAAAATCAGTCTTCATCTTTTTTTTGTAAATCCAAAAAGAATTATCGAGAATAATTAACAAGTTAACAAAAAGCGTTGCCAGTTCACTTCTCCATGAGGAGTCCGACTTACAAACTCTGTCCCAACCCCGAAAAAAATATTTCGATTGTTTTCGACAATACTAACACCAACCTTCTTTAGTCAGTGCTCGAAATCCGCATCCACCGCGTTCCAATAATACATTTACAACTTTTAAGTGTATAATACACAAGTAATGAAACACCAAAAAAAGGGCCAAACTCATTGCTCTATATTTCGGCACTTTACTTTAGTCAAAATTTAGAATATAGAGCTATACAATAAGTTTGACCTTTTTCCGGGTTACACTACTTGTTTATTATACGAAACTATTCAGTGGACCTCAATGATTTTAAGTGTTTTAAGTTTAAAGTTTCCTTTAGTACATAATAGTTTTTCTCGGTTACAATTCACCAATGCTATACCCTCCCAGATAATTTAAATTAATCCAAGATCGCATTATGGTCAAATACAGTTTACTGCACAGATTACAATGAAATACAATTCCTTTGTTGTATTGTATCGGAGAACGTTTATTTAACATCGAGAACTGGACACAGCTCTTTAAAAGCTGATCTTTTTGGCATTTTTTTTACTGATTCACCTTATTGCATCTAAGCAATTTCCTTCCAGGCAGTCGATTACTTTTTTTTCTTATCCCAGATATTTCCGTTGTAAACAAAACATATTTACTCGCAATTGGTTGCAAGAGAGACGTCGGCGCTTCGTTACTATTGTATGAATCAACATATCCACCCGCTCTACAAAACTGTGACATAACTTGAGCTATTTGCTAGTATATAATCAATTTCAATCAAGTCAAGTAACGGTTCGTAAGTGGACGCACGAGGAGGGCTTTGCTGGCTTATGTTGATCGACCAGACATACCGCTGATTTCTTGGAATATTTGTTTTCAATCTATGTTTTCTTTGTTTCGGTCCTAGTTAATATATTTTAAAGCGGTATTTAGATGCTGGATACATTACAAAAACATGGATTTTCAACTTCTAGGCTTATTAATAAGCGACGTTTCGGCCTAGATGTTAAGAAATCGTCTTAGCATCTATAACGAATCGTCGCATAAAAAAAACCCAGAAGTTGAAAATCCGTCTTTTTTCCTCATTAATATGTCAATTAGTAAACACCGGTCACGATTGTTAAGATTTAAGAACATTTAAGCTTTTCTCCTGAGTATGAACAAAGCATATTTACACAACATTGTATATTTCAAGTACGCTTACTCTATATGCAGGTTGTAACCTCTGTAGGCCAGTAATATGTACGTTTTGGGCAGAATTTCAATAACATTGTGAAAGATCTCTAATGTGAAAGAACTAAACGTGTGTAGACTGTATGCAGTGTTGGCCCTTTAATTCTTTCCTCGGGACCAGAAGAGCCCTGGTCTGCTCCAAACAAAGGTCACTTTCGTGGAGTATTTTGTCGTGAGGTCACTCACTGATACCTGTAGCATAGTGTACAATGACAAAATGGGCAACCATTTCTCTCTGAAAAAAAGATAGATTCATATTTTAAACCACCAGCCTATGGTCCATTACATTAAGTTTTCTGAACTTTGTTCAAGATGAAGTCAACGTTTTCACGTTGCGAGGATAACATGTCACAACAAATATTTTCCGAGCGATAACATTTCGACTCTAAAGGAAGTTAAACTGAAGTAAGTTGTTGCCCATCGCCCAACATTGTCGTGTGCAGGTTACAAGCCATGGTTTTTCGGTCAAATGTCACAAAAAATCTGGTCCAAGCTTTTTCTGCGCAACCCTCTATTTGAATGAAGTACAACTTCAGTAATTTGGTTTCCGTGACTCAAATTTATGTGGTGGGATTTAAGGTCTTCTCGGAGTTACCCGATGTTGTACAAAGCATGAATTTGCAAACTGATCAGGTGTTCAAGCTTGTCCTAACATGCTGATGTCCATCACTCATAAGTACACCATGTGATTGATTCAATGTCGTGCCAGGGTTACAAGTCAAGGTAGCGTGGATAACACATAACAAAGCTTTATTTCCGGGTAACAATTTTCAACTCTTGCTGTGGGCCATTCATACTACTATTTGTTGGTGTTCATCAACCAAGATCAAGGCAACACAGCACCAACATTCTTCTCCAAGCTATAATTAAAAAATAATCCAACTTTATCCCTTATATATCCCTGTTGTTAAAACCAGAAATACGTATTATAAACTCAACTTTCATCTTATCTAGGCCAAGCTCATACGAAGTCAGTATGATGGTTCAGCACCAACCGTCATTCTAATACGAATGAAACTTTTAATATTTACCCATAAGTTATCTCGGATTATATAGGATCATTCGAATCGACATTCTGTATTAAAACAGTAAATAAAACGTATATAGTGCGTGAAAATCTGGTCTACCGGGCCAATTATCACACTAACTATCAAGGGTTTCTTTGGGAAGATATGAGAACTATTATTACAAAAGCAGATTTAAAAATACTTGAAATTTAGCTGCTAGAGACACCTACTGATAAATTGTGCAAAAATCAATACACTGGAGAAGCCGGAATTAATCACGATCTTCATGGCTTCCCCAGACAAATTACAAAGCCTTAGAGTACGTTCTAGTCACAAAAGCACGAAGCAACGGGATTTGAACACATTTCAAAACAGACGAATATGTTCTCTACCTTAAATTACTGTCATTATTAAAAACTCCATGTAATAATCATACAACTCTTTAGATTTCAGAATGTGTTGTCGTTATTGAGTAGAATGTGGTAACATTTGCTGGGTGTTTGCTACACCGAATATTTATTAACACATGCGTGTTCTATACTTCGTATGCACGACCTATTGGATTTATGAGTATGGCAATGTATATAGGCAGTCAATAAAATAAAACAGCCATTACATTTTTCCCTCACGCAAAAGGGCGTGAAATTGGTACGCTGATCGAGTGATTATTTGGTTGTTTGTGTGAGGTTAAAGTGTCGTTATCTCCCTCATATTTCAGCGGGCTATTCCAATGGTTGCTCTATACTATCTTTCACGATGCGTTCATCAACCAAAATAGCACTGGACATGTTACAAAAGTCCAGAGTAAATGTGTGTCCTATTAACCATTGTCATATTTACAAACATCGGACTTTTTTTTTTTTGTTCTTTTGGAAAATAACTATTCCCCCGCTTCTAATAAATATAGTATGACTCTGTTTAAAACATACTCATTGAGCTCGGTTACAAGAGACAAACAGACGTGAGGATTGCCTAACATGACAGACTAATTCAGTTCGTGTCAGAACTGACGACTTGGGTCGGTTTGAGTACATATAATTCGAATAGTACCACAAAAGATCGCTACATTGTATATAATACAAACATATTTTCATTTTTGATCATTTTTTATCAGATTTGGATATTGCATAATTTGTTCATACGAGTGATAACTGTATACATGTAGATGTGGATTTCTAAATCCATACATATCACATATTCGAGATGGCGTGATAATCGATGGTGAGGTTTGCCAACTCGCAAAACACAACGAACCTCATTTAGTTCAAACACAATGCGTCACGTTTCAGATATCTTCTCGGTTCCACAGTCGGCACACAACATCATCCGACAAACAGGTCGGTTTACATGGTGATTATTTAACCAGGTTAAACAATAGCTTGTGATGCAATTCCGTGACATTAAATACATATGACAACATTCTCGAAGATCAATACCAGTTCGACTACAGCTAAAAGGCGAACCGTAATCACTCTATGGGAAATAGCGAAAAATCCAAATATGGACATTAAACCAAAATAAAACAGCTATATTTAATATGTATAGAAACTATCGAAACACAAATACGGACATTAAACAAAAATAAAATTTACATTCAATATGTATAGGAAATATCGAAACACAAGGATGGACATTAAACCAAAATAAAAGTTACATTCAATATGTATAGGGAATATCAAAACACAAATATGGATATAAAACAAAAATAAAAGTTACATTCACTATGTATAGAGACTATCAAACACAAATATGGATATTAAACAAAAATAAAAGTTACATTCAATATGTATAGGGAATATCAAAACACAAATATGGACATTAAACAAAAATAAAAGTTACATTTAATATGTATGGGCAATATCGAAACGCAAATACGGACATTAAACCAAAATAAAAGAGTTACATTCAATATGTATTGAAAATATCGAACCACAAATACTGACATTAAACAAAAAAAAAACAGCTATATGCAATATGTATGGGAAATATCTAAACAAAAATACAGACATTAAACCAAAATAAAACAGTATCATTCAATATGTATGGGAAATATCGAAAAACAATTACGGACATTTAACAAAAATAAAAGAGCTGCAATCAATATATATGGGAAATATCGAAACGCGATTACGAACATTAAACCAAAATAAAACAGCATCATTCAATATGTATGGGAAATATCGAAAAACAATTACGTACATTTAACAAAAATAAAAGAGCTACAATCAATATGTATGGGAAATATCGAAACAAAAGCACGGGCATTAAACAAAAATAAAACAGCTATATTCAATATGTATTGGAAATATCGAAACCCAAATACGGACAATAAACCAAAATATAACAGCAACATTCAATATATATTGGAAATACCGAACCACAAATACGGACATTAAACCAAAATAAAACAGCTATATTCAATATGTATAGGAAATTTCGAATTATATTGACTTATGCGCTTAAACAATTTTGATCGCAATAAGCTTAATCTAACAAGCAGGTCAGCAAAAATAAGTAGTTTATGAGACAAAAGAAGTATATTTCTGCAAAAAAACAGTGTCTCTAAATCTGCTCAATATTCCACATGTGACACAGGGTGACAAATTTCCTGCTACTCATCGTAATGGCTTGTAAACAATCTGGTCGAATTAGATTGTGAACAGCGTTTAAGAAAACTAAAACAAATTTATATTTTACTTACAGAATGGTTTCTCAGACGAAGCAATGGTTATAGCCTGGAACTTAATGAAAATCGATTTCCTGTGTTGCAACGTTTACAAGAAAAATGTCTTATTGGATTTGAAACAACAAAATCTGTTTGATATTGCGGGTTGTCTGATGCCCTGAGTCGATATATATCTCAGTCGATTTATATATTACATGGATAATTACTTCCATGTTAACAAATAGTATATCATCCCTAACTTTAACTATTTGTTTACATTAAAACTGTCTCTATAAGAAGGCTAAGGATATTGTTATTTCTATGTTTTCTCCGACACTTGATTTTAACATGTAAATTTATAAGAACATGATTGGCTTTGATTGAACATGTATGTGTCTGCATTTATTTTGATGGGTGCTGTGCAGTATTTCACTAAGAATACGTATTTGTACGTGGTGGTGTTTTGCACGAACATAGTTCTTAAAGAAAGTAGATTCATGTCAGTGAATGCTATTTAATTACGCTCTAAAGAGGAATAGGGCAGCCCCTAGATATATCATGGAAGTAACACGAACTTACAAATACGAAGACATTTTTGACCTATGCCTTTGGTTTCAACTTTAAAATTTCCACAACTTTTCTTTAATTTAAGACATTCTGTTAAAATAGATCTTACCAAAGTTTTCAAAAGTGTGGATGTTAGTCTGGACACTTATTATATCAATGTGTTAAGAATGTGGAGAAAAGCAAATATATGTAACTTACAATTTAGTTGTAAAACCCGATGCGAGCATTTTTGGTGAAAAATTAACGAAATCTGTTCGTTTCGTATCCATATAGATAGACTGCCTGGATTCTTTATAACTAATATTTACATAAGAAAACTTATTTAGTAGCCAAAAGAATGCAAACCCCCAAATAGAGACGTTTTCATGAATGTTCTTTACAATACCAATATGCCAAGAACTTTCAATACGAAATAGATGCTTGACAACCGATGCTGAATAGGAACGTTACAGAAACGTTTACAATCATTAGCTATAATTCTTTGGACTTCCGTGACATTTTATTAACTCAAGTAAAAATGTTACCTTCAATTAAACGTTTTGTTTCGAGAACATGTTTAAGAGGCTAATAAATCCAATACAACGAATTAAATTCGCGAAAAGCTTCATAGCATTGCAGAATTGTAAAAAGCAAATTCCTGAAGAAAAAAAAATAGCTTGTTTGGGCTTTTATAAGTTATTATATGTCATCTGTTTACACCGTTTTACATACAGCATTGAAGTCGATCAACTCTGCCGAACGCAGTGATTGAAGCCTTAAATCACCTTTCCAATTTCCGTGAAAAACTCGACCGTTTCTCACAATTGTAAAGACTTGTCAAGGAGTTTTTGTATTGATTTTCACGGGGACGAAACTGAACCCTACATTTGACTGTGTTAATTATTTGTTGAGGCTTCCCTTGGTCTTATTCTGGAATAAAAAGTAACTTATTAGCTTTAAATGATGAGTTCCTATATCACAGAAAATAATTACCACAGGAGGTACCATACGAGCTGTTTATGCCACAGTAGCTATTCATTATCATTATCTGTTGACGTTTTTCAGTTTATTTTTATTTGTTATCATCACCACTAGCATGCATTTTATCCAGGAAAACAATGTCATGTAAAAAAAATTGAGGTTTGTCATTGTGTGATTGTGTGATATAGGTCCAGTCTTCCTAGTCCAGTTTTCCTCATCTAGGTTCAGTTCCTCTTATACTACATGGAGGTAGCCTTTAATAATATGAGTCCTATATTTGTGTGAACGTTTCAAAGTCATACATTGAATAGTAACACATTGAATAGTAACAGGGATATGGCCTGGACAAGATATGTCGGAAGGCAAACAGCTATTTTGCATAATTTAGGTAGAAATTTGCATAAATTTGCAGACAAAGTTTTTACGTTGCACATGTCTATATTGAGAATAATGTTGTGTCAAAGTTTCAAATCCATACGTTGAATAGTAACAGAGATATGGTCTGGACAAGAAATGTCAGACGGCAAAAAGCTAATTTGCATAATTTAGGTAGAAATTTGCATTAATTTGAAAAAACAGTTAAACGTTGCACATCTGCATATGGAGAAGACTGTTGTGTGTAAGTGTCAAAGTGGTATGCTATATAGTA
>JAVFBZ010145101.1:5262-20509 GCA_032466195.1 Katharina tunicata | reverse complement strand
GTTTCCAAAATTTGAAAAACCTGTGTTAAGACGTATTGTTTATATCTTGTTCACGTCCTCTATACGGACGGACGGACAGACGTCGTGACGACATTATCCCTACGGCATAACATGCCGATGGGATAAAAATAGGCCTAACCTGTATTCACTGCAAACATGTCTACACCTTTTTCAAGCTTCTTTCAACAGTTTTTATCGAGCCTTTAAGCACTTGCATGGTATCCCTGTGCCTACATTGTAGCTGCAGAGACTTATAGACCTTCCTTGATAACGTGGAGATTAACCCGCCAGGGTTTTTCTTAGTTCTAAGTTCTTTATTAAATGGGATTCATTAAAACTTGGTAAAGAGCTTGTCCTGTCCATTAAATTTTGTTTAAACACATCTGATCATTAAATTTTGTTTAAACACATCATACAGTTATATTATTTTGATTGATTGGTGTTTAACACCATTCTCAAGGTTATATCACTTACATTGTGAAAACCTCTTAAAAACAACCCTGTGATCTTTGCGACATTCCTTGGCTTTTACGCCGTACTAAAGGAGTAAAGGTTACATGTATTTCACAGTTCACACATATGCCATGCTAGCCCAATGGTCAAGGAAACCAACCTAAACAAAATTAGCAACACAGAAGACTCCACATAATTATATATTTATATAAGATGAAAAATTGAAAAAAATAGACTGCATGTCTCGATACTCTACTGTACAGCAAAGAGCCGGGTTCAGCCGCCAAATGCTCAACGACCTGAGCTATGGTGGGGTTAACTTATACAATCTTTAAAGTGTTAAAAGAGACTATTACCTCACCTATAACATTTTAAAAATGTATGTAAATATGTACGGATAAATATACATTGTATAAACTGACCAACATTTACAACTACAGAAAATTGATGGACAGATAGAAGCAGGATAAATTTTCATTGCAAACAATAAAGTCACTTCCAATTTTTTAAATTTATTATTAACAGCTATGCTTTAAAGGTTCCAGATGTGACACGGTCTATTGTTATTTTAGTCCAAGTGGCTCAGACTTTGGGTTTTTCTGAAATGTTGATGATGCTTGACGGCAAAAAAACAAGGTCTCAGATCCACACATAAGATTTTTTCTGTCAACTTAAGCCCAAATAGACATCCTTGTAACGGACATTAGCGGGTCTGAGTGTATAAAATTGACAACAAAAACGCTCCCCTACCTTTTTACTTTTATTTAAAACACAAAAGACCACAATATAATCCAAGAATGTTCTGAAATTTAACGTATAGAAAGTAGACACACAACTTTCTCAGCCTGATGTCCGCTGACCTAAAAAGTGTGTGTGACATAACGTAAGCATTTAGATTACTGCATAGATTTCGAGGCAAGGAATGTTTGCCTTCTCCTGCCGGAAAAAAAGAAATACATGTATGATGAAAGTTGGTGGGAAATATTTTTTTAACTAAAGTTTAAAGGTAAGAAAGCATTATAGTTGCCAATTTTGCTTCCTGTGGCACGTTACGTTTGCTTGTTAAAAATGTACAGAAAAGACAAAGGGTAAAAGTCGGACGTAAGTTTTGTCCGACAGAAAATAATTCAAAAACGATATCTGAGCTCCTCAGACTATTGTCTTTCCAGGTACACTTGGGAAATAATAAGTTTTGGTCCAAGTTTGCTGGTCTTGCCCTTTAATTAGGAGCAATACTTCTGTCACTAATGTAGGGACAGAAATATCTCTTCTTTTTTCACTAAATAATTGTGTCCAATAAATATCAGAAAATAGAAATGATCACATATACATCACTGATACTTTTATCTCTAATGATAGTACATCTGTCATGTAACTTACCGGTTGACATGTTGAAATATCATCAGCTGATACAAGTGACAAGATTAAACAGGTACAAAGAAGGCACAATAATTTCATTTTGATAGCAAAATTACCGGCCAAACAAAATATTTTTCCCAGGAATCTGTTCTGGTCTGATTGTTTGGTTAAAATAAAAGACGTAGAAATGTCAAATCGTAGGCGTTCGTTGTAATGCACATGCGTTTTTCACTTGAAGATCTCGTATGTAGGAGACGTCTACATTAAAGAAGACTGTGTTCAGTATGAAAACAAAGAGACGCGTGCGTGTTAATCCCATATGGTAGGACAATCGCATGTACAGATCATGACCACCTGTGAATTTTTGTCTTCATAACCACAATCTGCTGGTAAGGCCGGCCATGTGCTTAGAGCGCATGATCAAAACATTGGTCATTCGCTAGTCTCCGGTAAAAGTCGCAATAAATTTAAAATGTTCAAAAATTAACGAAATAGATTATTGTAAAACAATTTTGGCTCATTTTAACAGTATTATTCTAATATAATGTATAACTAGTTATAATAATTAAAATAACATAATAATAATTAGATGCCGGAAGTATAGTTTACCATGGCGACAACCACGCGTTGCTCGGCGCGTTCAGGAGCTGTTGTGGCACGCACGTAAAAGGCTGTATTTATATCAGTATTTAATTAAAGATATTTCACTCCTCTCGCCAAAACCATTGCCAACATGGAAGTTCAATCTTCAAGACAACCGTATGGGTTTGAGCTTCATCAAAACGATGATGATTTCATGGGACCACATCAATCAGCAGTAAGTATTTCTTTGTCCAGTGGTGACATTTGATTTTTTGACATGCCAGCTTGTCAATCCCCCAGACAACCAAGCCAGCGTATTATTCTGGTCTTATACAAGTCCTTCTAGTTTTTTTCTTTTGTGTTTAAAACAACTTTGTCTTGATTTGTATCATTTACATACATATATTTTATATATTTTATTTATTCATTGGTTCCTGTGTATGTTTAGCGTATGTACATGCACAGGAAGTTTAGATCTACATTTGTAACTCTAAATAAACTTTCTTCATTATCATCTTGTCAATGTTTTGGCCAGTATCCATAGGTTACAGAGTTACAGTGACCGCTTTAAATATGTAAATCCAAGTAGTAAAATATGTTGAAGAAGGAACCTTGTTGTCTAACAGTTTTTTGATAACAGTTGTATGTACTACACATCTGAGTTGTAAGACAATTATTCTAAATAACTGGCATTTAGCTTAATAATGACCTGGCTGCCATGACAAATCATCATGGATCCTCAATAGGTAAAAGTATAACACAAATTTCTATGTGTCTTCAATGTGAAGACTGAGATAATTTCTCTTTTGATTTTGAAGTTATCAAATGATAACTTACTGATAATAAAATATTGTCAAAATGTAGTAATTGCACCAAAACATTATATTCAGAGGACAGACTGTTACTCAGAACTACTAACTTGGCTGATAATTTCATGATCTAGTATGCATGTATATATATATATCCATTATTTTCAGGGCATGCCATACAAAGACCCTACACACTTTGCCCAAAGGAAAGACCCCTGGAATAGGTTGAACGGGAAATGTACCTTGGCCAGTGCTCGTAGAGAAATTTATCATCGTGATCCACAAGCCCCCAGGGATAGTCTAGACTTTGTTTTAAAATCCCAATATGATCACCACAGTGAATTCTGGAAACCTAAAAACCAAACGCTTACGCAGCCAGAAACAATTGGTGTAGAGAATGGGTGAGAGTTGTTGTATTTATCATAAACTGTCTGGAACACACTAGTTTTTCCCGTAACATTTACCAGAATTCCCTATTGTGTTTAATGGTATGACTTCTAATACTGAGATTCTTGAAATTAGAAATGAAATATTTTTTGCATGTTTTTTTTTTAAGAAAAGAAATAAGTGTTAAGGTTAAAAAAGAAAATCACAAAAGTATATATACCATATCTCAGTTGGTTGTGTGTTGGACTGCTGGGTCCCGTTTACCGTATAACCGTTTCCGTCAGTTATCATCTAGTTTCTTATGGAAATTATGATTGTCAAGTAAAATATTTTGCATATACCTGTCTTTTATTATATAAAGTTTTTCAGTGGTAGTCTGTTAATAACAATTAGTGCTTCATTTATATTATAGTCCAACTAATATCAAATGTTGTCCTTCTCTAGCCGACAGTTGAAAAACCGAGTTCAAGAGATTCCACTGGCAAAACCCCCTCTGAATCACCCTCTGAAAATGATTGATCAAGAAAAGAGAGAAAGCATACACAGTATTAACAATGCTATTGGTAAGAATATTAGTCTTGATTCAGATAGATTTCAACAAGGAGATATACAAACTAAAACATTGAGTCAAAGTGATTTCATTAACTTTCTGCAGAGTTTTGCTATACTTTACTAAATATGCGTCTTCAATATCTGTTTTCGTTTTTACAATCAATTGTTTGCTGGCAGGGGTTATAAAAATAGAACACAAGAAACAATCCCTGTCTATGACTATTTCATTTGAAAATTTATTGTCAATTTCATTTGTATTTTCAGAGAGTCATCATTGTCAGACCACAAATCGTGGTTATGCAAGAAAACATGATGGTGGTTTTTATCGATCATGAGTTATTTTCTCCCACTGTTTGCCTTCCTTCTGAATCACTCCTTCAAATCCTAACTCAATAAATTTAATGAATCCATAGTGATGGTTTGGAAATTTTGGCCGTATGTTTCAAACATTTTATTCCAAGTTTGACGTTTCTTTTCCTTCTTCTAATTTTTAAAACCGTCTCACCCTTTCTGAGCAGTACAATCAAATAGATCTGTCCCATAAACCTTTTATGTAGTTCTTAAGTTCTAGGTGTGCTTTATCTACCCTTTTAGACTAATGTAGTTTGAATAGAGAACTGATTTAACTTTCAAAAGATTGATTGATTGGTGTTTAATGCCATGCTCAAGGGTATTTCACTTATATGCCGGCTGTGTTTCCCAACAGTAGACGGTGACTCTAACACAACAAAAAATGTGAAGTCACTTAACTGTTATCACTGTTGGAAAGAGAATGTTCCTCCAGTGCTAAGTATGACAGCATGAGTATAATCTTGCCAATTCTCTGTGGTTGTGTTTAATAGCTGCACTCAAGGGGTATCCGCTTAATTTGATCAGAATTGGTTTGTTATTTGACCTGAACACAACTTATGTGTGTAGATTAGCATTTTACAATTACAACCAACATTAGGTTGAACTATAGACAAAATTGAATGAGAAATTGTGGAGTTTTTATCTAAATTCCCTATCCATCAGAAGATCAGACAATGGGTGCTAACACCAAAAGCAACTCATTTCTTGGTGTGGAAATCTGATTCAGAAGCAGAGCTTCTTTTTTAATTAGTTGATTGTTAAATTTGATGGAGTACCTAATGTTGCTACAAAACAATTTATGTGAAAGTAAATTGGTGTTAATCTGTATTTAAATAACTGCTCTGTTCAGAAAAACGATATTACCTATATTTGTTGTTTTGTTTACTTTTTTTTGTAGATGCTCTTTATTTATTATTTTTGATTATATCTTTGTTTGTATCTGTTACAAACTATCTTAAGTTAGCCACTAGTTGATGTAGTTTCTCACTCTGCTTACACTCTCTCTCTGCATTTAGAATCCCCCCACAATGCTGGCACCAACGGTGGATACTCACGCAAACATGATGGTGGATTTTACAGCACATAAGTGGATATGACAACAGCATTCTAGAATATGTTTTTTATACATTTTCTAAACCTGGAAGTATTAATTTTTCTTAGACTTTATGATTTTTATTATATTTTAGAGAGATTTAAAGTAAATTCATGCTCGCCAAAACCAGATTGTTTTACATTTTACTAGCTTACATAACAATATTACATTCCAGATTAATTTATAATATTTCAATGTTTCAGTACTGTTAAAGGAAATTTTCATTCTTTAATACATTCTAAAACCAGATAGTATTAATTTTTGTCTATGATATAACTGTTTAGATTTTATGAAAGTTGTTAATTATCAATAATGTTTCAGTATTGTTAGGCAAATTTTAATTCATGCCCACTCTATTATGCAGTTATGTGTATTATATCATTTCTTAGAGAACTTGCAAAAATATGTAATTCTATAAATTTTAATATCCAATCATGAACTTTGGTTAATATACTTGGAAATTTGTACCTTTCAGAATAATCTGAAAAACTTTATAACAATTTTATATACAACAGATTTATCTAACATTGGATTTTTTTAAACAATTGTGGAAAAGTTTTACTGTGATATCCAGAGTTGAAGAAGTTTAATATAAAGTTTAAATTTTATTTTAAAAAAAGAAAACGATTTATTATGTTGTTAATTTATAATCCTGGATTAAGGGTATATGGAAATATTTTTTGGATAATTTCTTATGTTTATGCTATTTGCACAATAAATGCCTTTGAAACGAAGCTGTGTTCTTATTTGCTTTCTCTGTGCTCCTCTGTTTAAAGCCATAAACCGTTGTATAAATACTAATAAAATAATGGAATCAAGAAGCACTGTAAAGACTAACTTAGATAATCATTGCTTTAAACAAGCTTTCACATCAACGTCTGCTATCAAGTCTTCAGTGGAAACATAATTAAACTATACATAACAAATCAAATCAAATGCATGATCGAAGACAATTCACTGGAGGGGTGGATCAGTCCCTATAATAGCTCAAAACATTGTCAATTGATATATATCAATATATTATTCTCAATAAAGAGAAACTAACTGAACACAAGTCCTTATTTATCATTTTTTTTATTTATTTTGATAAAAATTCATTATAGTGGACGGATGCAAAATTATCACAGTTTATCTAAACTTCAGCAGTAAATAATAATGTGAATTGAAACTAAATACAGATAACAAGTTTCACAAAGTTGATGTTTTTTCACCAACATATATTGAAATTGAACAATATATTTAAATATAAATTATAATTTAATATGATAAACAGTTTTCAAAATAATCGGATTTTATTAAGCATACAACAGAAAATAAGTTTTTAAATGACACTCCTACCTTTATATTCATATACAGCAGTAGATACACATAACTTATTATGGAGCAGTAAATAGGTTTCTAAATGAAACTCCTATTTGTATATCATATACAGCAGTAGATACACATTATAACTTATTATGGAGCAGTAAATAGGTTTCTAAATGAAACTCCTATTTTTATATCATATACAGCAGTAGATACACATTATAACTTATTATGGAGCAGTAAATAAGTTTCTTAATGAAACTGCTATTTTTATATCATATACAGCAGTAGATACACATTATAACTTATTATGGAGCAGTAAATAAGTTTCTAAATGAAACTCCTATTTTTATATCATATACAACAGTAGATACACATTATAACTTATTATGGAGCAGTAAATAGGTTTCTAAGTGACATTCCTGTATTTATATCACAGCAGAAGATACACATTATAACTTATTATGGAGCAGTAAATAGGTTTCTAAATGACATTCCTGTATTTATATCACAGCAGAAGATACACATTATAACTTATTATGGAGAAGTACATAGGTTTCTAAATGACACTACTATTTTTATATCACATACAGTAGTAAATACACATTATAACTTATTATGGAGCAGTAAATAGGTTTCTAAAGGACATTCCTATGTTTATATCACATACAGTAGTAAAAACACAGTGAGATGATCCACTTACTTAAAACTCAGCAGAATACAGAAATCTATTAAGTGGACAATTTTCAAAATTATATGATTTATATAAAATTTGGCAGAATATTGGAATGAAATAATTTGTTGTGAGATTTCATTTATTATAAACAATGCCGATATCACAGATAGAGATAAATCCATCGCTAAAATTAAATTGAACAAATAGAATCAAGTCTTTAAACGACGCTGGCAACATGCAAAACATGACAAAACATTTACATAATATTAAAGCAGGACACCACAACAAATCAGCATCCTGTGCTCGGAGAGCACCAGGGCACAGCAGAATCGCACCCAACCACCCGCTAAAATGTAATTTGAATGAAGGCAGTCATTTGTTATCCCCTGTAAATTAACCAGGAATTTGTCCAATGGATATTAAGACTTATTGTCTATGTCATTCAGTACTCTCAATGGGTGGAATATACATATTTTTATACATAGCTAATTTTCACTATACATACTTTAGAAATGTAGAAAAGAAAATGATACTGACTCACTGAACGATGTGTGAAATATACGTATCAATTCATGTTTTATATGCAAGATCACTTCAAACTTAAAATGTCAATTGGTGGTATGGTAACAAATAGTGACTTTCTTCTCTTATAAACCTGGGGTAATGAGGAGTATATTGCTTCGTCCTTCCAGAATCAAAACAAATTGTTGACACCGTCGAGTAGGGTGAAGATCCACCAAAAATGTATTTTTCTCCAATAGAACTTTCTTCCATTTAAAACTGAAAAGTTCTTATATCTTTTAAAACAATCAGCAAAACCTGCGAACCGTGGAAAGTCTATTGTCTATTCCTTTATTAAATACCTAACCGTACATAGCTCTCAAACTATTAAAATAAATATCTTGCAGATCATCCTATGAAGTTCACTGTTACACAAATCTCGGCCAATCAGAAAGTTACAAATCTTGGCCAATCAGAAAGTTACAAATCTTGGCCAATCAGAAATTATGGGTTACATTCCTGACCAGTCAGAGCTTGGTTTTATTTTTATGGTAATTTAAATGGAATAAGCCAATGCATCAAGGCCAATCACATGTTCTTTTCTTTGATGCAGTCTAACTGAAGCTGTTGTAGTTGCACATTGATTCGTTCCTCTGGTTCCATATCATACAGTAATTGTTCAGCAATGCGACTGCGTAAACGACCAGATACCTAAAAATAGCATTTGATGTTTTAGATTACAATGAGCAGAACATTTAACATATATTTCAATACATATATTTTTCATAAATGTAGAGAAAGAAGATTTTCTACCCGAGTAGGTATATATATTTATGTATACCTTTTAATCAATTCAGACAGAGGCTTCTTCTACTAATTTCCCCTTACCTGATTCAACTTTACCCAGATATGATTGGAGCGTAAATAATGTTATATACCCATATTGGGGGCATTCCAATCTTGATAATGACTCAATCCATTTATCTGTGTATTGGTGTTTTCAAGACAGGAATTTAAGGTCTTTCAGAAAAATATTTTGGATGGTGGGCAAAGATTAAATGAATATCATGAACTGCACTGGCGAGAGGAGCTGCAATATCAAAATTCCCATACCAACTATAACCCACAGTCTGGCCAACTGACAGGTCAACTTTCAATTAAGTACTTATTTGATCAAATATATAAATAGAGCCCTGGGGAATTTTTTTTTATAAAACTAATTCAAAAGTACAGACTGACACTTACTGTTTTTGGTCTCTGTATCTTCTTGTGTTCCGAGTTACTAGTTCCGCCCAGTTCTGGAGTGACACTTCGATTATGTGGCCAGATGACACGGGGCGGCCATAAGCCTGTGGAAGCTGTACTAGGTCTTGTTGATTTGGTGCCCGACACTTTCGCCGATTGTGCACGTTTTGAAGTTCTAGTAGCTGAAATCATTCACCAT
This sequence comes from Katharina tunicata, assembly GCA_032466195.1. NCBI lineage: Eukaryota > Metazoa > Mollusca > Polyplacophora > Chitonida > Mopaliidae > Katharina > Katharina tunicata. The sequence goes on along the minus strand of JAVFBZ010145101.1, from coordinate 10,997 downwards.
TATTAAACATGTGTTCATGAAATTCAACTAAAGTTATAAAATAAGGCATATATGTTTTCTCCTGAAAATACTGGTTAGGGATAAAACAATTTGAAGACTATTCACCAGTGATACACATGGCACACATTTTGAAATGAAAAAAAAAAGTGCAGTATTATTTATACAAATTAAGTTTTTCTCAACAAAACAAGAAAAAAAAAAAAAATTCCATTCTATTTTAAAAGTACTGTCCATACATATTTAACTTGTCATTGACAATACAGAAAATTGTTTTAAAAAAATCTCCCACCAAAAATTGTAGGAAAAAGTTATAACTGGGAACACAAAACCCCAGACCTATCGTCTTTGTTTCATGTTTGTTACTAACTTACATGGTGCAGTTGATATGGATATAGCTGAGTGGGTTCTGTTTAAACTTTCATAATCATAAACCTGAAACAAATTGACCTTGGATTAGAAAATCTAAAGTAACAAATTTTGGGTGTAGATTGCAATACTAAAAGCAGATATTCACATAACTGAAGTCTAAAAATTCAAATTTGGACATATCTTTGGGTTACAGTAAATTCCCAAACAACAGAAACCCACATTGTAGATTGATACAATTCCCAAAACTAAAATAACAGAAAAAAGAGAATAAAACATATTATGGTAGTCAAATAGGACATATTAAAATGACATTTTTGGCGGAAGGGGGGGGGGGGGGGGGGTGTTTAATGTTATTATCAAGTGTCTTTCATTTTAATGCGACCATGCAAAGCAGTGTTATGATGAAAACAGAGTACGTCTTGTAAAAACTGCCCAATGATCTTCAGAATAACTACATTTTCCTCGTACACATGTATAGAGGACAGCAGAACTTAGCATTTCGGTGGAATGAACAGGGGTCAGCAGGTTAACTTTTTACCTTGTGACTCTCACCTGCTCAAATATGGTTTAATGGATTCAAATTTAACAAAACAGGTGAAATTGTTCAGTTCAAACTAATAAATCCAGAAATTAAAATGTACATGTACTTAGGCTGTTAGAAGTTGCAAAATCAATTTATTTACCCTAAATCCTCAACAAATTCGACCTCTAAGGGCACAAACCTTAAAGTCATTTATTGAATGTTTAAGTGTGAATTTGGAACTAAAACTTACATTTTCTGGTAATTTAAAGTCTAAACTTCATAAAAATTTCAAAATTGCATGTCTAGACTTCTTACACTTTGCATTAAATTAAGTTTTATAAGTTGTAAAGGGGGTCGAATTTGTCGAGCATTTAGGGTATGTATTAGATTGGTGTTTAACTTTCTACTGAAAGGGTATTTTGTTTTAATGACGAAAAGTGCGAGGAAGCCTTTTAAAAAGCTACCTGCAATCTTTGTGGTGTCCTGTTTTCACTGATTGGGCTGGCACGCCCTCATATAAGTGAAGTAACCTCAAATACGACGTAAAACCCCAATCAAACAAACCATCAGTCCCGGAGGCTTCCCTGATACACCTTAGGTCGTCTAGGGGATTTGGACCTATACTGGGTAGAGTGGACGCCTGACTGTCAACCACTGAACCACATCATGCCCCCTTACAAAATCCAGTAAGTACCTGAGCTTGTAGTTCGTCCACTCGTGAGAAAGCATCCAGTTTCATATTTCGTTCATGAGTCAGTTGTTTTTTAAACAGTGTTAAATCTTTCTTGACTTTCTCTTGATTCATAGAAGACATGCGTGTATTCTTCTCTTGCTCATTAGACATCATTCTTAACTGCATGTCTTTATCCCCTAGTTCTTCAATCTATAATCAAACAAGTAGATCCGTTTATAGAGAGAAATAACACCACACATATGTACATTCTAACAATATTTTGAAGATTTCAGCTCTTTTAACTGTTTATTTACCTGAAGTTAGACCACCATGATGCCATTTAAGAGTAGTTGGAAATCATTATAGTTGGAGGAAAACTAGAATATCTACAGAAAACCTTTCCTAGGTAGGTTTAAAGCATTTTAAGGTTTAAAGACCATATTGACATATTCAGCATGATAAACTTTGACAAAATAAGTCCACCAATGTACATGTACTAGCTTTGACTTAAAGTAAAGATGTTTCACACATTATGTTCCGACAAATTGTAAGAACAGAGGTTTTATATTAGACCTTAATAGGAATAACTGCCTTCACAGAAAATGTTATACGAAGCAAAAATGACACTTGATAATGTCAATCATAAAGATATAGGAAAAGAAAGAAGAAAACCAACCAATTTATCAATGTTAGCAGTTTTGGCAGACTGTAGCTGTTTCTGACTTCTGGCCTTCTGAAGTTCAACATGAGATTTCTCCTGCTTAACCTTCAGCTGAAAACAAATCAAATACCATACAAATTAACTCATGATCAATGATTTTATCAACTGTACGTTAGTTTTTGTGGGAGTGTGTGTGTGTGAGGGCATGTGTTTGTGAGGGCGTGTGTTTGCGAGGGCGTGTGTTTGTGAGGGCGCGTGTTTGTGAGGGCATGTGTGTGAGGGCGTGTGTTTGTGAGGGTGTGTGTTTGTGAGGGCGTGTGTTTGTGAGGGTGTGTGAGGGCGTGACTTTGAAGTTATGTAGGCTTGTTTGTGTTCTTTATAGAGAAGTAACATTGAGCATACATGTAGTATAAGAAGCCAAGCACACAAAGACAAATATAACATGCTCACTTTAATTTTTTGATTTCGTTGTGTTGTAGTTTTGATGATTTAAATTGTTTGAGTCTTAACATAACTAGACCATCATCCCCCAGAGCACACTATCATGCAATTTGAGCTCTTTTTTTAGCCGACATATAAGGTAACAGCATAGAAGATCTCAACCTTGGATGATGACACTTATGATATTATAAATAACTCAAGATTGTTTGTTTGTTTGTTTGATTGATAGAGGAGTTTTATGCAGTATGACATTGTGGCAGCTCAATGGGTAAAGGAAACCACTGTTAACAACGCTAGCAACACAGAAGGCAATACAGTCATTTACATGAAGCAACAAAAACAACGATCTTCTGATGCCCCTTAGCTCAGAGAGCACCAGGGCACAGGAGGCTCCCACCAAAGCACCTACAGTAACTTGTGAAGTTGTTTTCTGAAGTATTACGAGAGAGTGTAGAGGGATGGATTCTCGTACCTACCAATTTACACAACTCACCCTCCTCAATGACATATTGTAAAACATAAGACAGAAGACATATATAAGATAACTGAATTAATCCCTGAAGGATCTTACTTCTGCATCAAGTAGCTTCTTGACCTCTTGACTTTCTTTCTCCGCCGAGGTTAATGATTTACGAATAGCGACTTGCTGTTGTCGTAACAATATGACCTCTTCCTCGGCAATCATCTTCATCTCTAAATACTGCTTACGACTCAGATCAGACTCCGTACGGAATTTGTTAATCTGTTAAAAAAAATATAATTTGTCTAGACCTTTCCTTCGCTATGCCCAAAATCATTTGATGTGACAGAGTTATTAGTGACATGAAGAAAAGACTTACTCAGTGTTGCCAACCACTGGGACGTCTATGGTTATCATGGCATTTATCTTACTTCGATTGGGATTTAACTTCGTAGTTAAGGTTATTTGACGCATATGACAGTGTGCCAGCCTAATAGGTGAAAGAAACCACCAAAAACGATCCTGGCAACCGAAAACGTTACAATACAAACCGGATACCACATATCGGCTTCTTGATGCCGTTTGAGTACCTGGGCACAGGAGGCTACTTCGCAACCAACCGCGTCAAGAGATGTAAGCTATTTAAAATGACATAAAAAAGCAAACAAATGTTTTTTACAACAGTGTAAATTTCTCCCCATTCTGTTAAAGTTAAAAGTAGAGAAAAGCCCACATGTATAAGTCACTTTGAAGTCTGAACATACTTTCTGAGGATTTTCATTTTATTTGATTGGTGTTTAAGGTCATACATCTCCTGTGATCTGGACAAACCTAGTAAATCGAATTTTGGTAAAACTCTTCCCGGTTGCTGACAAACTATGTTTTTGTTAATGGATTTTGTTGGTTGTGCAATTGGTTCGATCAGGCAAAACCTATTCAGCCTTTATGTAATCAGATTAAAACAGTGAACATAATCAAAACTAATGTAGTGGAAACACTTCTGATTATTTTCCTTTGAAAAGCCAAAATGAAATTTATTCTATTTTAAGTTGCTTAATCCTGAAGCAAAACAGTTTTCTTTCGTTTTCTCAAATGTGCATTCAACAGACTTACTAGGTTTGTCCAGATCACAGGAGACATGCTCAAGAGTAACTTTCTAATGATACAACATTGTAAATTTCTCACTGTTCTGATAAAGTTAGCCTGGTTGTTGTTTTGTCTCCAGTTGTTCATGGCCTTCATTTTGAGTATAATAACACTGAGATGGTGATTCTCTCTCTGAACATCCCTCATATGGTCAGCCTTACACAAGTTTGTTGTTAAAGTCGTGTTATCTGGGAAATAAACATAACAGATATATATTTTTTAATTCTTTTTTATTTTGATTGGTGCTTTACCTCATACTCGATGACACTTATTTTATGACATTGCATTACCAGAGTTTAGGGAAAACTGAGAATGAAACTCAAAACAAAAAAAACAAAAAAAACAAAAAAAAGCTGGTAATCTCTGCAGCCACCAGAATCTTCCCTTATTAACATAAAATTGACAAGCTTGTTTGAAGGTATGATTGAGTTCTTTGCTGCGAAATGCTGAGCCAGCATTCAATGATTCTTCACATACCTGACTGTATACCAAATCTTTGGTTGAGTTTAGTCAGAGCTTCCACAGCTTCTGTTCTGGTCTTAGCAATGTCCTCCCTCACGTCATCTAACAAATCAGCCCTACAGAAGAGAAATACAACCAAGTCTTCAAAAATCTTAAGTAGTCTATCGCATAATCTGACAAAACTATGTAGGGCTGTACAATAAATTGGATATGCATCATTGTTCTAATTGGGCCAACATTCAAAGTTAAACAGGTCTATTTACAACGAGAAATTTTCACTCAAGATGAGAAAATAGAGAGTAGAAAAACACATCTTCTTTAGCAATCACTGTGAGAGCAGCTGTGTCACAGGAATATCCCTTACAGAAAAATACCATTGGAAACACTAAAAATCCCATTGGAAACAATAAAAATCCCATAGAAAACAATAAAAATAACGGAAACACTAAAAATACCATTGGAAACAATAAAAATCCTATTGGAAACACTAAAAATCTTCTTGGAAACAATAAAAATCCAATGGAAAACACTAAAAATACCATTGGAAACAATAACAATCCTATAAGAACAATATAAATCCTATAGGAAACAATATAAATCCTATAGGAAACAATAAAAATCCAATGGGAAACAATCAAAATCCTATAGGAACAGTTGGGAACGTAATATATTCTGAGCACATGATGTATAAAGGTACTTTCCTGATTCACATGATGTATAAAGGTACTTTCCTGATTCACATGGTGTATAAAGGTACTTTCCTGATTCACATGATGTATAAAGGTACTTTCCTGATTCACATGGTGTATAAAGGTACTTCCCTGATGCACATGATGTATAAAGGTACTTTCCTGATTCACATGGTGTATAAACATACTTTTCTGATTCACATGATGTATAAAGGTACTTTCCTGATTCACATGGTGTATAAAGGTACTTTCCTGATTCACATGATGTATAAAGGTACTTTCCTGATTCACATGGTGTATAAAGGTACTTT
>JAVFBZ010145089.1:122-19444 GCA_032466195.1 Katharina tunicata | reverse complement strand
AGACCAATTACGTTGCAGATAGCCGAAAAGAAATTAATTTAGTGAGAACTTTTGTTTTCTTTTACTAAATGTCAATTTTTGATTTTATAATATTGAAAAAAGGTACAATTTAAGACTATGATAATTGTATGATAATAGTCAGTCAAATACCCATTTTTTTGTCAGGATTATTTCACTAGTATTACTAACGTATATTCTTATAATATGCCTTAACTGTATCGATCTGCTCGTGTTAAAAATTGTCCTTTTCCTTCCAAGGTGATGTCTCGTACACAGGGTATGCCATTTCCTTACTCTTATAGTCTTATTTCTTTACAGGGCTGGGAATATAGGGACAGATGGGTTTATCTCTTGATATCAACCATATGCTTTCCTTACTTATTTACCTTCTTTGAAAGCCTGTTTAAGGCCCTCTTTGGCAACAAACCCACGCCTTCCGTAGGAAATGTTGTTTGGGTAAGTAATAAGACAAAGTTGAATTAAGTAATATTAAAAAATAAACACTATTTATTTACTGATAATTCTTCATTGGATCTATTATTATGTCAGACTGACTTTGGAAGATTCCAAGCGCCTAACTAACCCTTAATAAACATTTACCCGCGATACGTTTAAACAATCCATGCATATTTGTCTGGGTGATAATTAACTGTCCAGACGGATACAACTGATACAGGGCTTTGTGCCTCTGCAAATATACTCAATGCCAATTTGAGGACGCATCCATCTAAACCGCTATGTCAATAGTGATTAAAACTTCATTTTAAAAAAATAAATTGTTGAATATTAGAGTTTAGATCATTCATTCATTCACTTCACCGTGTTGAATTTATCTATTTTTATTCCAGATCCTATTCGTGGAGACGATCCATTCATTTGGACTGTGTTTATTTGTATTTAGAGTTTTACCCTGTCTAGATACGGTCAGGTGTTTATTGCTCATGAATGCATTTTGCTCAGTTCCCGCCATTTTGAGACTGTTTGCCACGAAGCGTTCCGAAGATCCCCGACGAAGAATGACCACGATAATACTGGACTTTTTTGCTGCACTCATGCAGTTATCAGCATTTGTCATAGTGTTATTGTCAATGAAGACAAACTGTTTGAAAACTTTCCCCCAAAGTTCTGGCAATAGTTCAGATTTAAATCTGGTAATCAGTGGCGATGGACCGACGGCAGAGGCGCGAAAAATGGAAGAAAAACAACCTTGGGAGCAAACGTACCGACTGTCTGATATGTCATGGGAACTTCCGGTCGCCATGATCATGATTTCTACCAACTGGTGGGAAAATTTCATTGACAAGGATTTTAGATTAGGATTTATTGAAATACCAATTAAGCAATACAAAGATAGTCTACATCGTGTAAGAGTCAAGTCTTATATCTTAGCAAGCGTATGGAAAATCGGCCTTACATTCGGATTCGCCTTCTTACTTGTCCCAAATCTCAGCATGGCCCATGATGCTTTCGCTGCTATTTTCAGCAAAACCAGAGTGTTTTACTCCAACGGAACGGGAGCAGCCCCACCTCAACAAACCATCCCGGGGTTCAACGCTCCTCTTGCCACAACTGACCATCCACTTGGACTACTTCAAGAGAAATATCCTCAAATCAAATTCATGATACACGAGTCTACAATTTGTTCAGTGAGAACTTTGAATTTTACTGGAAGGCAAACATTTGTGAATGAGACAGTATGTGAGGATATATATAGCGACCCGTGGCTTCAATGGTATACATACATGCCACTGGTTATCCAGATTGCCTTCAGCGGTCTTTGCTACTACTTTGCCAGATTGGCTTGCAAGCTGTGCATGCAGAGGTTTTCCTTTGCGGTTCCACTTTGTTTGGCTACCCCTGTGTCGATAGGGATCATTATTGGGATCTGCCATCTTCACCCAGAGAAAACCCAACTGTTAGGCGGTTTCCTGAGCTGGGTGTGCACGGAGGATGCCCTTAAAGAACGCTGGTTCATCTGGCATCTAGGGATTGGGTTTGGTCTATGGTGGGTTTCTCAGCTATGGGTCACTCGGTACATCTGGACCCCAAAAGCTCCCAGATTGGCCTTCACTGAACGGTGGGTACTTAATGCAATATATATTTTGTCATAGATCTGAATTAACACATCCAGAATAACACGAATTAGCATATAGTTAAGAGAATATTGAACATATATAACAAATATACAGACAAAAAGTACTAATGAACAGAACAAATGCTACGTGATTTTTGCATCAATTTATAAATCTTCCTATGTCCATAAATGCTTTTGTGCTATTTCAGTAAACTTGTGGTGGTTATAAATTACAATAAAGTCAGAAGTTAAGTCTTTTTCTCGCAAGCCGCCCACAGTAGTTTATTTCAAGTTATAAGATTATGACTTGCTGTTTACCTATATTTGTCTCAAATTCCACCTCCTCGCAATGGCTTGCCTATTATACAATCAGATTGATTACGTTTGTAATTTTACAGTTGTACTAACTTAATTTGTTTTTCTTATGTAGATTATTCCTGTTGCCGCTGTATTGCTCTGGCTTGATCGAACAGTCTTTGCTGCTCAACCGACGACGAAATGACAAAGAGCGGATCCTTAAAGAAATGGCGTTCAGTGATGACGTATCCCTGGACAGTGGATCCACGGATACGATGAAGAAGCAAGCACAGCAGATCGTGCCCAAAATTTACATTTGTGCAACAATGTGGCACGAAACTGAAAACGAAATGACTCAGCTTTTGAAATCCATTTTCCGGTAATTTTTCTTGTCGATGAATTTGTTACATTTATTTATTGATTTATTTGGTTGGTGTTTAACGTCGTAGGCTACTCAGAGTATTTCACTTATAGGACGACTTTGCGTTGCCGGTGTATGATGGAAAACCGGGAAGAAACCTCGCAAAAACCACCCCGCCAACTCCGAAGCCAACGGAAAACTTCCTAATATCCCTAAGGTCCACATGTGGAATCGATAATCTATTACATATTAAAGCCTTAGTTCATGAACTAAGTCGTCATACCAATGCAATCACCGACACCCATTCAGTGTTTTAAATGATGCAAACGACGAAAACAATATTGCTAACTACACAATTATCTAAAGAGCATTATACAGTGAACCTTTACACAACACCAGAAAAAATAACTGTTCTCTGTTAAACTAAGAAGAACAAAGAACACTAAACAGTGACATTGACGCGTGACAAGTCAGCAATTTTCAGATTGCAGCAAGTAGAGATTAAATCGATGTTTAAGTTGTTTATTTATTGGAAAGAATGTGGACACTATTGGAAACGTTGTTGAATTTGGCAGGTTATGAAATGCTTTGTCTTGTATTTCCACAGTATGGACATTGACCAGAGTGCTCGGCGAAATGCCCAGGACTATTTTAATGTGCAGGATCCAGACTATTACGAGTTTGAAGGTAAGACAATTACATGACAGGAGATTCAATTTAACTGCTGCAGTTTTCCATTATCCTGGTGCAAGATAGCTGGAAAGTAAAACACACCGGATGTAAAAAATTAGAAGCTACAATGGTGTTTACTCATATCATGATATTTGAATCAAATATACACTTTTTTGTACGGTAATTTGTTTAAGAGTTCTTCATAAATTTAGAAATATTAAAATGGCATACAAAATGTGCAAATGAAAAAAACAAGTAATTATGTTATAAGATGTACTTTAAAAATATCTTCTTTACCCTTTGGCTAATGTAAAAAATAACAAAAAATAACTTTTTAAAGATAGTGAGCGAATTTAAGTACTTTAAATTTAAGAGATTGAGGACATCCAAGATCAACCTCTTTGAAAATAAATGCAGTGTTCTAAATTTATTGAATAATTCAAGATAAGCATGAATAATTCACAGGCAACCCGGATTTATCGCGGATTATAGCCGATCAATTAGGACTTACAAATAATCTTTAAATTCTCCATGGATTTTTGTTTCGCCCAACACTGTTTGCCGGGTTCACCGTTAATTCTTTCCTGCCCTATAGAGTGTAGGGAGATTAAGCCTCAAAGAATACCATGGTTAAATGGAATCTCCTACATATCTTTGTGCTTTGTCACTCTCCACATATTTAAAATATAACTTTGTCAATGTTTTCGTGAATAAATGTGTTGATGTATATTGGTAAGCGTTCTTGAATAAAGATTGTTGCGACTCAGTATAAGTTTAAAAAACGCAAAGAAAACGCAATAAGAAGAGACAGGAACGAAATGAAACTTCAACAAATGTTTTAACAACAATATTTTATTTCACTGGATTTTACAAAGTCAAGTTCTCGTGTAGAACTGTCGTGGTCAATAACTGTTAATCCTGATTTCCACTTCACTTCAGCTCACATCTTTGTCGATGATGCTATGGGTTTTAACGAGGCTGACGAGTGGATGCCGAATATGTTCGTGAAGCAGTTAGTGGAAGTGATGGAACGAGCAGCTTGGTGAGTAGACAGGGGATTGCACGTCTTATCTGAGCAGATCGTCTCTCGGGAAATCCTCTTGAGACCGTCCCTCTTAGCTAGGACACGTTTTCCTACTCACATGCCTCTATGTTAGCAAGGCAGTCGGATCTATTAATCCCTCAGGCAGTGTGATGTCTCCGTCCAGTGTTTTACAGACCTCTGGCAAAATCAGTCTGTGGGAAACCGGCTTCGCCAACGCTCATGAAAGCTGGATAGTGTCCAGAACAATCATAAAGCCCAGCTCGGTCCCATCTGAGTTACTTCATGTTCAACTTCAAAGATATACCCTAATAAAGTGTTTTTTCAAATCCGCTTTTGTGTCTGGTTACCCAGAAAACACCTAGAAAACTCACAGTAAATCATCCCACATCGCTATTACAAAGAGATTAGAGTAAGGCGGGTTGTTGTTTTAAATAGTTAACGCCCTAACATACCTGATGCTAGCCCACACGTTAAGGGTCCCATATCGTTGAGGCCAGAGGTGGACTACAGAAAAGCCTTTAGAATCCAATCTTAGAGTTTTCCTCCTGGTTAAGCCATGAGATTATCCCGAATGTCGGAGACGTGCTGCCACTCGTCATACTCACGAGCTGGTTACATAACATATCGTCAGAACAATCGGCTGAGCGTGAGTTAGATTGAAGGAGCTCCAATACCACCTGCCAGAGATTAGAAACAGTCTGTAAAAACGGTATTTGGGAATACCTGCAGAATTCCATTGTTCTTTTCTGTCTATGGAAATACAAGAACATTATTTCTTATGAAACATACAAAGAAAATGAAATATCCAAACAAACCAATAAAGCATACTATGAATATTTTGCGTAAGCCTCATTCCAGCCTAAATTACATGTATGTAAGTATTCGACACTACCGTGGACTGCAAACAACTTTTCATTTAATATTTTATTAAATACAAAATATATACTTCTAGGATAACCGCTCAGAAGTTTCCAATTATTTGATTTATTGTTTATTTCCCAGTGATATCCACGAGAGTGAAGTGAACTTGACCGCACCTTCACGGATACCGACACCATATGGTGGACGATTAATGTGGACTCTACCTGGAGGAAACCACTTATTCGCTCACATCAAAGACAGGAACAAGGTCCGACACAAGAAACGTTGGTCCCAGGTAAGAACTTTTGCATTGTCTTGCCATTTAACTTAATGTGACAATTATTCTTGTTCTCTTATGAACAATATATAATAGCAAAATGCAAGAAAATATGAGGATTCTCTACATAGAATTCACTAACATTTATTTTCACTACAACTTTCGACAGTTTTTGTTCCAAAATACATGAACTTTTATCAACATTGAAGAATAAAGTTCCTTGCGGTTGAGTAGGTCAAATCATAATAGATATCAGGTACTAGGTGGTAAACCCTACTTAGGACATTTCTCGGCCTTGTGGTCATCGTTGATCGTGGCCTTTAAGGACAGATCTCGCTGTATGATAGGCGGATGACCTCAGTGTCCTCTGGGCTTAGGTGAAGACGTCTAGATGGACATCAATCCACGTTGAGAAAACTCTGACGCTAATATGGGAAATTCGAACGGAAATTCCACTGGACTTGATATGAATGGGCTTTCCTTCTCTTATGAGATTAGCATCCTGTTGTGAACACACCAAGGCGTTAAGACCACTGTGTGCTGAGCCATTCCAAGAAAAACATGTCAACCAATAAAGCCGTCAGAGAATGTCAATAACGCTAACATCACACCCTAGTAATAAGGCTTTGTTAACCGAATCATCTCCCCTGCCAAAACTATCATCGTTCACATGTTTAAAATGGAATCATACTGTTGGTTGTTTTAATATAAAGAACATTTATAAAATTTGATATGCGTCATTGTAGCCTTGAAACAAGACGGACATCTGTGGTTTCTGATACACATTGTTACACTGTTCAGTACATATCAACTGCAGAACCGCCAGGGTTATTGGCATTGACACATTCATGTTAAGTCTGCAGTTTAGGCTACCCGGATGTCCATTTATCACTGAACGAATTTCACTATAAAATACTAAAATTTGTATGATGTTTATGAGTTAATCTGATCCTTGTACGCAATTGAATTGTAGTTGTTGTATAGACTAGGACATAAATCAAAGACATTCGGCATCACCAAACAAAGATGGAGTTTGACAGCCGAAAAATCTGTCTATGTAAAGAACTGCGCGTCTCTCAAACTATTTAATGTTTCAGTGTTATTCTTTTGAACTTCAATAAACTAAAGATGTAGAATTCGATTGATATTCACGAATAAAAGAACAGTTTATTGGTTCAGTCCCCTTTGTTCATTGTTCTCAACTTAAACTTTAAATGAGTTTTGCGAAATAATATGTTGAATTCATTTTAGCTGATGTACGCAATCTTTCTAAACAGAAGAGATAACCCATATATAAGTTTAGTCTTTATTTAGAAATGATACTGTTTATAATTGATTATATTCCTCTAACTATATGTTTGTTACAGCTATAACATGGTAAAGATAATTCTCTGTACACTTTGACGATATTTTCCATCTCATGTTTTCCTTTCTGTTAAATCAATTCATCATAGAATCAATCAATATTTTGTTCAGGTGATGTACATGTACTATCTGCTCGGTTACCGGTTGGTGGCTCAACAAGAGGAATCCATGCAGAATGGAAATGGATCTTCTATCTCCATGGAGAAATCAGACAAATGGAAACTTAGTAACCATCACTTCACCCGTGGAACGCTATTCAAGCATGTCCCTGAAAAAGTCCTGATTCTGGTGAGTTAATCTATGACGTCATGGTCAACAGTTTGACGTGTATCCAAAGACTTAGTTACATTAAAGATTTACTTCTGCCGTTAAAATACAGGTGAAATTATGCCGTGAAGCAAATTTTACAGAAATGGGCTCCCAATGCCATACTGCCTTTTTATGTCAATGAATGGAATGATCTAACGTACTTTTTAATGTGTTAAAATATTAAATGCCTGTCCTTTGTATATGTAACACATAGATCAGATGTTAAAAACCCAATGTGCTCAATAAAGCTTAACTGGGCATTGATGGCTGCCACAGTCTAGTACAAGGCGGAAAAAGGAAAGCGGTGCGAGGCAAATATTAGGCTCGTTTAAAAGCGGGTCATGCCCTCGGCTTCAAGCCACTATCTAAACATATCAGAGTGAAAATCAAACACAATCGGAATATTCTGACAAATCTCGACCTGAAAAACAACAGAACCCAAGTTGGCTGAATCTATCTAGATTAGCAGGGCTATTTGGTACGAGATATTTAACAGTTAATTTCACACACTATGCGAGCTTTTTACACGTTGCTTATTTCGTTGCTTTGGAACAAAGTTAACATTCGCTAGAATGCCATTTTCGTTCAATGGACACTGGCACCTTTGTTGGGAAATATGTATTAAAATGAAATAAGATAACATACGCATGCATATATGTACCAGATCAATGCAAAGTTACAAGGAGATTTACAAGACCCTCTGTGTTCACACAAAAGAGATTGTCCGCATTGGTGGTCATGGAACTACACAAATATATAGAATAAAAAGACCTATTTGATAAGGCGAAAAATTGATTTATAAGATTTTTGTGTGTTTCTGTCACAGGCTGAAAATACGTATATCCTAGCTCTGGATGGTGATGTGGATTTCAAACCTGGTGCAGTACAGCTATTGGCTGATAGGATGAAGAAGAGCAAGAAAGTGGGCGCGGCTTGTGGGCGTATCCATCCCATTGGCTCAGGTAATTAGATTCTACTTGTCAGCCAACCAATAAAAATGGAACCATTCCTCAATGGTTTGAACCAATGTGATAACATCTATTGTATATTCTCACGAAAACCTGTATTATGTAACAACACTAGATGCAGACAGCTTGTACGACAATACGTAAAACAAGAGCAATCTCAAGACTGTAAAATACGCCTGTCCTCAATAATCAGTACCATCTAACCTAACCATAGACAATGTACTGATTCCACAAACTAACTCGAACTAAAGTCCAAAAGAGTTTTTGGAGCACAGTCTTAAGGCAATCTTTCAGCTGATACATAATGTATATATGTATAAAATTCACACAGATGTTAACAATTTAGAATTTATCATTTAGATATAGTTTAGATTTGTTGTCCGGAATCGACTTCTGATGGAGTATATAAATTAAAGAAATGTTATTGTATCTCAATATATTGGACATAAGTTTAGAACAATTTTGTATTTAATGTGCAAAGTTTTAATGTGTTATTAAGTTTATCAAATTATGCATCAATATTTTCTACCACGATATAATGCAAGCGATTATTAAGCGAAAACATATTAACCAGTTAGAATGCAGTACATGAATTAATTAAGAATGAATTTCGCTGACAATCGAACTTAACCCCTGTCGTCATAATAAGTTTGACAAGAATCGGATAACATTTAAGCCAGACATAAAGCGTAAACTATGTGCCCGTTCGACAGCCCCCCCCCCCTTCCCCAACTTGTATACCTAATACAATCGGTCTTTGGGCATGCGTATAAAAACAGAAATGGCATACATAGAGTTCATTGGGTTTTTTTCCTGAAAATACAAAAAAAAAACAAGAAACACATTGTTGTCTTTATTTACAAAATTAGATCACGAAAAAAATTATAATATGTTCAAGAACTAATTGGATTGTTTACCCACCTACAGGGCCCATGATCTGGTACCAGTGTTTTGAGTATGCCGTGGGTCATTGGCTTCAGAAGGCCGCTGAACACATGCTGGGTTGTGTATTGTGTAGTCCTGGATGCTTCTCTCTGTTCCGTGGATCGGCTCTCATGGATGACAATGTAATGAGGACCTATGCTACACGATCTAACGAAGCTAGACATTACCTACAATACGATCAAGGTAAGCGAAAGGTTTTCCATGTTTCTCAAACATAAACACGGCTTAAATACTAGTTATACAATTTATTAAACATAACACGATGTCGCATTGATAATTGCTAGAATGAAATTGAAAAAATGTGTGCAATATATCTGATTTCCTCAGCGCTAGAAATTCCACTTCAACAAATATAACGTTGAATATCCATGTAAACCAAATTAATTTTATGATATTCGAAACAAATCTATGACCTTTATCAGTATTTCTTCATGTCCAAAAATCTATTATTCTGGCAGTTGCAGTCAAAGCAAAAGCCTAACCAGTTGTGAGATTAAATTATAATTTCATCATTCTATTTTTCATTTTTTCCTCCTTTGTCCAGGTGAAGATCGATGGTTGAGTACCCTATTACTACAACAAGGATATCGTGTGGAATACTGTGCCGCCTCAGATGCTATGACTCACGCTCCTGAAAGATTCGTCGAGTTCTTTAATCAAAGACGTCGATGGATTCCGTCTACCTTGGCCAACATCATGGACCTTCTCCAGAGTTACAGATCTACCGTGAAAATCAACGACAACATCTCTTACCTGTACATGGCTTACCAGGGAGCGCTAATGCTCTCCACAGTCCTCGGTCCGGCTACCGTATTGCTTATGATGGCTGGTGCTTACAACGCCGTGATGAGGATAAGCTTGTGGCAATCTTACCTTCTCTCTGTTGGTCCCGCGATCCTCTTTCTCATTCTGTGCTTCGTAACCAAAGGTGAAATACAACTGACTATAGCAGCCATACTCAGCGCCGTGTATTCGCTGCTTATGATGGCAGTCATTGTAGGAACTATGGTTCAGATAGCAGAAGATACAATTGTCAGTCCCAACGCCATTTTCTTGTTGATGTTGCTATTCATATTTATTGTGTCCGCTTGCTTCCATCCCCAGGAATTCATTTGTTTGATACCTGGAGCTCTTTACTTTCTTTGCATCCCGTCAGGCTACGTCCTCTTGATCGTATATGCCATGTGTAACCTGCATGTGGTATCTTGGGGAACTCGAGAAATGGCGGCAATGAAAGTGGACCCAGAAAGGGAGAAAAAACGGCTGCAGCAACAACAACAAGGTGGTTTAATGGCGTGGTTAGGCAGGAACGAGGACCACGAGGCTTGCTGTGGTATCGTTGGATTCTTTAGGCGTCTCTGTGGAAACCGTTCACAGGTTAACAACGAATTTCTGCGCCAAGTTATGGAGAAGCTAGATCGCGTTGAACAAGGCGTCCGATCTGTAGGCTCTGGAGCTTCTACTGTTCACGGAAGGAGGAGATCGTCCTCTCGTCGTTCATCCTCCAGACGTTCAAGACGATCTAATATTGAAGATATCGAAGAGGAAGACGACGGAGGTCATAGAGATGACGATTCAGAGACAACCAGTTCAAGCGAAGAAGACCGATCACACCATGAAGAGGAAATCGATGACTTGGTCAACCCAAAGTGGTTGGATGATACTGGTCTGGGACACGGAGAGGTACAATACTTACCTGAGAAGGAAATCGATTTCTGGCAAAAGTTCATCAACAAGTACTTGTACCCAATTCCACCTGATAGCATGCATCAGGCTAAGATATTAGCCGACCTGAAATCTATGAGAAATAACGTAGCCTTTGCATTTTTCATGATGAATGCTTTCTGGATGATCATTATCTTCATGTTGCAGAGTGTAAAGGATAGAGTTAGCATCCCCATTCCGCGCTATAATGGTAAGGATCCTCTGCCAATCGAACCGCTCGGTCTTATCTTCTTGGTCTTCTTTGCCTTTATTCTGATTCTTCAGTTTTGTGCTATGTTGCGGCATCGATACGGTACCTTGTTACATATCTTAGCTTCGACTGAGCTTCGGTGCTGTAGAAAGCGTTACGACCCAAGGAAGCATATTCGAGAAGCAGTGGAATATGCCAGGATTTTACAACGTCTTCCAGGCTATGCTGAAGAACCAGAATCCACCGACCAGGAGACGCTTAATCTCGGCAAGAGTAACGTTCCCCAGAACAACCTTCGAGAGGGTGATAATTACATGCAGTCTAACGGAAATGTTCCTCCTATGTTTAATAACGGTTACCTGCCAGATGGAAGTTCTTCACCGATACCTGCCATGTTTGACAACCCTGCTTACAACCATTCTACTCCATCCATGCCGGATGCTGTAAGACGGGAAGCCAGCGATCCTGCTCCGGCAGTGTCGCGACGCAATCGACACCGAAACGGCGCTATGATGGAGAAAAACAACACGTTACGAAGAGCGTTTGTCCGCCGTTACACTAAACTGATGAGAGAACACTCAGCTGACGTGCCATCGGAAGGAGCAGCCAATTCAAATTATATGAATTCTGATATCGGAAACAGTTCCCCTCCGCGTAGAACTAGATCTCTATCCAGGAAGAGAGGAGAAAATGCCCAAGATTTAATGTCTAGGTTTAATAAATTAAATAGGTGATGATATATCAGAACTGGTAATAAATGCGCTGTTGATACAGCAGTAGTCATCCGAACAGCTCCGGCAATCCGTTTAAACTCAAAAGAAATAGGAAAATGTGACTGGACATCACGAAGTCTATAGAGCATAGAAACCACAGATAGTCCCGATAGTTTGGATGAAGAGAACGTGAAGAAACTGTTTCGGACCCATATTAGATTGTGCTAAGCGGACATAAATGAAATCCAACTAAAATTATTGTCATCGTTGTTCTTCTACACGAAGGCTGTCTTTGTCTCCTACCGATTGTCTTTCCTAACACATAAGTTGGGTTGTCGTAAGTAACTTCATCTCCAAACACTAGTGGTTAAACAAAACAACTTTTCCTATTTACTCTTCTTTTCTCTATGACAAACACTGCTTCTATGATATTTAATATATATAACTGTTACCAACGATATCGACTTAACGGGAATAGGAATTTGTACTTACAATGTTTATCTGTAAACCTGCTATCAAGCATTGTATTGTGGGAGGATGTCGAGTACCAAATAATTGCTCAAGTTAACTGGATGATATCGGAACAGTTTCGTTATTTGTATATAATTACTTTTTGCTGCCTGTATAAATGGTTCTCTGAGGACCTGTATTACATATCTGCTAACTGAGGAGAAGGCAAGACACAAGTCTCTGTAATATTTGGCGCATAATTTGTTAAATGCCGTGCTAAATGATCTACTGAGGAGTTTAGCGGTACAAACCGAAGATAAACGGATTGAAAGAAAAACGACGCCCTCTATGGTTCATGAAGGGCACATGCTAACCTTCACAAAGGGAGGTAATCTGTCTTATGAAGGCTGTGTATTAAACAGCTGTATTTTGTTAGTTGTATTTGTATAAAATTTTATATCTTATTTTATGGCAAAACTTATTCTTACCGCTTCCACTGTAAGCTCTGTGATCGATCAAAGTCTTCCCTATGTGGATTTCATAGCAAAATCGCTTCCTACAACCATGCAAATATATAACATTTGACGACATATCTGGATTAATCATCTTGCATATTTTATAGCATTATTACCTTTTTTAAAACAACATCTGGATGTATTTTTTTTTACTACAGTGTAAAGCTGTATTAACTGTAAATGAGCCTGTCTCCTATGAAAATTTTCTACCTTATATGTGACGTGCAAATATTTACTAAGTTGTATTCAGCGATATACCATGTTGTCTCGAAAATCAAACAGCACCAGTTAAAGTAGTGACAAGAAATCTCATAACAGTAACTTTTTTACAAATGTTATTGCCTAAACTTTTGTAATATAACGTTGTAATAATTTTATACTCATTAATATTATTTTGTATACAAATGTGATACTGTACAATAAATCTAGACTAATGTTGCATGGGGAAATTGAGTTTTGATTTGGTTGTCTCTGTCGTTGTTTTATATTAGAAGGCGGCTGTTATTATTTATTTATTGTTCAACAGGCGGTGTCCTGATTCTATTATGCATGGCAATTGTATGCTGTTATCAACTATTCCATTGGTTGACATCGTGGTTAATGATATCAGATAAGTTATTTCACTTATATGACGGTGGTGCCAGTGGAGGCAACTCTCAGAGAAAATCACTCACTTCACCAGTCAGCGACAACATTCCCTTATGTAGAAGTCTACTCTCAGGATATTTCAGCAGTGACTCGGCCAGACATTTGCAGGCTGAATCACATCATGAAGCGAAAAGGATCTTCACATGGGTCTATATTATGACCATCTTTTGAAATAAACCAAGCCACACCTATGTTTGTCCACATGGTGACATCCGCGTATTTACCGACTCGCAGAAACCATACAAATGGTACATATAACCGGATATAATAAGTTACAATTAATGGTGACACTTTACGGTGACAAACCGGATATGAAAATCACTATCACCAATTAAAACAGCAGAGTGTATGCCATTTGGCAATTAACAATTTCATATTATCGCTAAAATTAAGAACTTTATACCTTGGATACTATAGACTACAATATTAAACGCAATTAGGTCTACGCGATATGAGTCGGAATTACAATTTCATAAATCGGAATTTAGTTCGGATGTATTATGAGAATGAAATACTGCTTTTTACTTGAGTCGAGGTAAAACAAGAACCATTCACGATAAAATGTGTCCATGGCCCACTTTAACAAATCCGTGTAAACTTCAAGTTATGCTGCGAAACTAGGTTACTGTCACCCTAAGCTAACGATGTTTTTTTTAATGTAGGTGTCTGCTGCACTCCTTAAGTCATTCAACATCAAGCACATGCATGGATTAGCAGTCGAGGATCGTTCTAAAAGATTACTTTTTTTTAATGGTAGTTTTCTTTATATCGGCAATTCTTGTTCCCCAAATGAAACTATTGAGATAAAAAGAGAAAATATTTAAGCATGGGTAACTACATGTAGGTGAATCAAAGCATTTATTAATGAAAGGAACATACTTTATATAGAACATCTAAAATATTATGACAACATCCAAAAATATAGATTATATAGAAATCGACTCAATGAAACACTACGGATTGTCAAAAAACAAAATTCCGACACAAATTTAAGAAATTAAATGATTACATAAATAGAACGTGGGAAGTACTTACGCAATTCTGGAAACTGTAATGATAATACCATTCCTTCATATTTTGCTATATTTTGCTATTGTAACTCCACTGACGAAAAAAATCTGCTAATTTCTGACCATTTTAATAAATATAATACCTCCACTGCTTCTGGTTTTGATAAATGTATACCGGATGCTGAGATTAATTTCCTAGGATATTTAGGTAATTAACCCATAAAATTCCAGTTTTTAAATTCCCAGAGACAAACTGACGCACAAACTGCGACATCTGTCTAAGCCTTCCTCCTCTGGATGTGACGATGTGCGCATATCTTTTATTAACTTGTTTCCACTGAAATTTCTCATCTCACTAATTCCCGTAATCCTTTTTCTTCAGTGTTTTCTCTGCCTGCTTAAAAGCTGCAAAAGTTTGTCCGATTTTTAAATCTGATAAGCGCAATCTTCTTAAAAACTGTCGACAAATTTCGATATTACCATCCTTCCGTAAAAAATTGTTTTAATTTCCGTCAACGATTATCGTGAAAGGTCCGATATATAACTGAAATTCAGTATTGTTTTCGTGTATCATAACTATTTGTTAAATCGAAATCTACATGTCGCTCTTAACAATGTGAAGTCATTCAACAGAATAATCAGATCAGGTGTATACCACAATGGTCTTTTCTTGGTCTTATCTCTTCTCATTATATATAAATGACGTCAAAGTCTCCAGATCTTCTCAAAAAAATATTTTTCGCCGACACACAAGTGAAGTATTATCAGGTTATAACCCCACAGAAACCATTATAACCATGTCTAATGAATTACAAAAAATATACAAATGGTTGTGTTCAAATAGGTTACCTTTGAATGTTAAAACAATAATCAACGATTTTTACCAAACATCAATCCACTAAACATTCTTCCATTTTTTTCAACTCCATAAAGTATCAATCCTTCGTTTTGCACATAAATGCGTCTACCGCCCATACCAAGTTTTCTGTCTCATTTTTCAACTACTTTTACAAAGAGCAAACAATTCACACACTCGCAATATATCTTCAAATTTACACCAAAAGTTCTGTCACAACAATCTAGAATATTATTCACTCAAAACAGCCTGCCCTAGGGAATGTAACAAGCTACCCAAAACCTCGCGAAGTATAAAGTCCTTGTCACAGTTTAAAAGTAGAATAACACCCTACTAGTTGAATTCACTCATATAGTATTACTTACGTATTGTCACTTGTTCATCTGTACTTTTTGTTATAGTTCATATAAAATGGAAATCGATAGCTCTCGATCATCAATATGACCACAACTGTCATTTTTGTCATATGTGAATTGTATTTTGGTGAATAAAGCAAAGCAAATCATCAATAAATTTACTTTGATTGATGGGGGTTTTACGCCGTACTTAAGGTTATTTCACTCATATGACGGCGTTCCAGCTCAATCCGTGAAGAAAACAACCGTAAATGACGCTGGCAACACTGAACACCACAATACATTAAGAGAACATTTACAAAACCGGACACCAAAACAAATCGGCTTTCTATTTATTCAGATTCATGATGCATATAGATATATGGACATCAATAGGGAATCCCGAACAGGTGATGAACACCTATACGAATTGGGAGTCCTTAAATTATGTGACAGTTAAAATATATAAAAATAATACAATATATAATTTGTAAATATATATGTACAGTGTAAAGAATTATATACATGATTATAAAATACAATTAAACAGTGTATATGATAGAAATGTTAAAATATATACATTAAGAATCTATACATAAATATGGAATACAATTATACAGTCTAGGATTATTAGGCTTCCCGTGACCCTTAGCTCAGACAGCACCATGGCACAGGAAGCTTCCACCTAACCACCCGCATAAACTTATGTGGATACACTGAATACTACGTGGGTTTATATATTCAACATAAACCTGCCGTAACTGAATATGCCATACTTGCAAGTGTTTGTAAATCCCACAGAAATAAGACGACTGTCCCAAATCAGGCAAACATATCCAACTAAGAGGTACTTCGGTCAACTTTTTCATGTGGACAGATAAGAGATTCTTAAAACGCAATTAGCAGACTCAATAGGACGTTTATCCAAGGAAATGCACTTACAAGAGTCAACGGGATTTGTCTTGTCTGTACTCTCTTCAAACCATAAGAGTATGCGAGATTCTTTTACACGTACATTACGTACTACGTTTGCTCTGGTGTCGCCTATTTCACAACAGTTTTATAAAACATCAACAAAGTAGATAAAAGACTGGTTGTCATAAATACCAAACTGGCAGTCTGCAGTTTTTCAAGACGATCTGTTTTATTAGGAAACTTTAAATACGCCATCTTGATTTGTGTTCGGGGGCTGAACAATGAAAAAATAAAACCTCCAGAGATTAAAAATTAAAATGGTGTTCACTTCAGGTAGTTGATGAAATATTGCTGATTGGCATCAATAAACCAAACATTCATATGCAGTAAAGAAATTCAATTTGATTTCATTATTGATGCAAATAATTATATACAGCAATACACTTTTGGAAGCTATGTTTAAAGCTACATTACGAACATAACAAAAGGGGGCTAACTCTGTAAATCTCAATCAATCGACGATGGATGCATTTACTTCATTCAAAAATGTGTAAATCTGCACGTCACGTTTTCCTGCATCAAGATAACGACAGTGTATTAACAAAATATCCCTTCAAGACAATTAATTCTTCTCATCACACTTTTGGGATAAAAATAGTCTAAAATTGTAAGTTGGTCTACTATAATTTTTAACACATCTGTCAAAGCGTGTATAAACGACCACCTTGTCTATACGTATATAACCAGTAAAAGTTTGCTTGTTTCTTCATGTTATGGGTTGATCGATTGATTTATTGGTTAGTGTTTAACACCATATCAGCTGGGTTTAAGCTACGCTGTGGCACATGGACATTCAAATTATATAATTTTAAGCCATCACCCTTTTCATAGCAGATCACCCAAGGCCTTATACATCAAAAAGACATGGCCTATACCGGTAAGAGACACAATTTTAAATAGGCGTTGAGACTGTAGAAATGATTCAGACGTAAACATTCGAGTTAAGTAAATATGTTCAGCTTTTCAAAATCGAAAAAAACATTAAGATGTTTAAATATTTAGATTAACTTTAGTAAAAGTTATATTGTGTGATATACACCGACCCTCTAAAAGGTACTTGATGACAACATCGCCAGCAATGTTGTAAGTCCTTCATAGAGGTGACTGTGTAAAGCTGTTGTCGGACAGTGTCAAAGTCCACACAGGCAACCAATATGTGTTTTATGTCGTATACGCATTCACCCATTTGATTGGGTTTTACATTGTAAAAGTTGACACAACCGTTCAATGGCAACCTCGTTGTGAACGACTAATATATATATATAACAAAAAACAAACATAAATGTGACGGCCTGATGCACTCGTATCCAAATCCACAGGTTCCATTCTTGTTCAACATCGCCTCTCTCCGGTACCTTCTGACCCCTCCGATTGTCAGCTATATTCAAAATGACTGGTCATTACATACAAGGTCCGTTTTATACAAATGCTAAATAATCCAAAAATAGTCTCGTACCTTTCTGGAGACTGACAAGAGAACCACAGAACGGAGAATGATTTGATTATCTATTTTATAGAATGCATGCAAATGTTAATTCAGCCTGCGCTGTATATTTCATAAAATTAGGTCTGAACAATAACCAAGTTATCTTACATCCATGTCTAACACTCCAAAATAAAAAAAGTTGTAATGTCAACAGGATAAACGTCTCACAAGTTACTGTCACGACTTATTTTATTGGTGTTTAACGTCGTACTAAATGGCATTTCACTTACATGATGACTCTGAGTTGCCGATATAGGCTGAAACAAAACCCCGTAAAAAAACACTCCGTGATCTCCGCAGCCACAGGAAGACTTTCCTTATATACCTAAGATGGACAAGGGGATTTGAACCTATACAGTGGTACAGTGAGGGAGACTCGGCAGTCTAACGCTTAACTAACTGATCAACGGCGTGACACTAATTAGTCAATTTATGATAAATATTTAAATGTGTTGATCTGTATAACCTGGACCTTTGGGTCTGGAATTTCATGGATGGTCTCGACTAACACTTTTGTCTTAAATTGCAGTTGTGTGCAGTGAATTAAAGAAATTATGGAACAGAAAAGAGACCTGTAACGCAACAGCATATGTACTTATTTATTGAGCATAAATGGAGATAACATTGGATTTACTTACAACCTTGGTTGATGGTCGCAACACATTCTTATGTCATGCGAAAGAATCCTTAAATGTTTTAGTTAATATGACATATTCCTCCATCGCACGCCTCTCACTCACAAACTCAATTTTCTGTGTATAGTCAATGCTTTTGGTGTATTCGTGAAAAAAAAAAATTGAAAATTTTCTTTTATGGAAACTAAGGAGAGCCAAGTCTAACAAAAAGTAATTGATTGTGCGTGTTTATGTTGGTTGAGCTTCTGGTCCGTAATAAAGTTATTTCACTCATATGACGCACGCGAGCCCAATGGATGAAGGAGACCACCATCAATGATAGTTGTAACAAACTGGACATTTACAAAAAAACAAGGCGGTTTACTGATGCCACTTAGCTCCAGAGCACAGGTAACTACAGCCCATCCAACCGCCAAAAATTTTTCGAAAAAGACACAGTAACATAAATCTCCATATCTGTTAATTTCCGCGTAAGATCTCAACATTTTAATAGAACATTCGAACATATAAGAAGATTCGCTCTCTGAGCTAGGGGTAACAGGAAACTGTATTTTGTTCTTGGGGGGGGGGGGGGGGGGGGGGGGGGGGGGGGGGGGGGGGGGGGGGGGGG
>JAVFBZ010145078.1:0-14579 GCA_032466195.1 Katharina tunicata | reverse complement strand
CCCCCCCCCCCACGGGAGGGGGTGTTTTTAGAAATTTAAGATAATTTTTTCAGAAATCTGGGGTCATCTTTTGAGAAATTTGGGGTTTTTTTCTAAATAGAAAACTGGGGTGGTCTTTTAAAAAATCAGTTATTTTTTATTTATTTTTTATCTGGGCTGTTTTTTTGAGAAGCCTGAGGTGGTTTTCATAGATTTGTAGTGGTGTTACTGTAACTGTAGTAATGTTTTAATTTAACACATTTGGAGTTCATTTTGAGACCGTTAGATTGATTCAGGGTGTATTTAAAGATTTTGTGTGTGACTGTTCTTTAAATTTTTTATTGAGGTTTGGTTGGTGTTTTATAACATACTTAACTTATTTCACTCTTTGACGGCCTTCCAGCCCAATGGGTGAAGGAAACCACCCGAGTGAACAACGTTGGTAACATAGAAAGCATGATAGGTCATTTATAGGAAGTAAAACAGACACCACAACAAATTGGCTGACTGTGCCCCTTAGCTCAGAGAGCACCAGGGCACGGGAAGCCCCCACCCAACCAGTAACTGATGCAAATAAACAGGACAAACAGGAAAATACATGCAAGTGTCGAGGTTGACAACTTTTTTTTGAAAATTTACCTTTTGCAATAGGCAGGTAAGAAGGGATATTGAAGGACTTCTTGTTGACCTAATTCTCTGAAGGGCTGATTTATTCCAGGACCCCTTGAGGTGTAGGTGTTTAACTGTTTGCGATTGTTCTTAAGGGTGACACTATTTGCTTCACTACTTTGTTGTCATCAGATATCAAATTTGTTGATTTAGTACTTCATCTTCGAATTCGGTAGATTGTAAGATTGGTCTTAACTTAAGTGGGTTTGTCAGACTACGTAACTGACCGACAAATTCCTTGTCTTTTTTCCTTGCTACTCCAATGTGGTACTGAATGACACGTTCTTAGTATAAGCTTTGGTAAGTGAACCAGCTGAGCATAAGTGAAAGTAAGGTCAATCCACTTATTTTGATCGTGAATGGGTGGTGGGTGACTGGTGGCACTTCATGTCTCATGGTGGTCCCTGAGATAAGGGGCATCACGAAGCGGAATTGTTGTCTTCTCTTGTCCCTTTACCTGTAACTACACTGTGGTGTCGTGACGGTTGTCAGCATCATTAACTCCACATTCAGGAAGCTTTCCTCCACCCATTGGGCTGGCAAGACGTCATATTATACGTGGATTAACTTTAAATGTGGCGTTATAACTCCCATCAAACTACCATTTTGATCATGACCCTACAATCAAATTTAAAGTGGCCAGACTGAGGATCTCAGTGTGTATGATATGTACCCCATGTTTTTCTGACGCTGTGCGTTTTATATAAGAGCCTAGATTTTATGAAAGATTGGGGTCAGCGGTGCCCAATTTGAGTGCTAGCGCCTTGAAATACGATGATCACTATTTGCTTGGTTGTTAGCTGGTAGTCTTGTTATTGTTGTATTTTAAAAGCCAGGTACCAGTGAGGCCCTGTCGTCCCACACAACCTGTAGCTATAACCGTTAGCTGTCTAAGGGGCTACAACACAAGAGTTAGTGTAAAACCAGGGCTACCCACAAGGTGACCCAGCTAGCTTTGCTACATGTTGCCTGGGCTGGGGCGGACTAGAAGCTATTTGTCTATATTCCCCTCTTACTCAAGTTAAACCCAGCCTGTCTGAGCTGGCATGCATGGGGCTGTTGTTCAATCTTAGCTATTATTGGGTGTAATCCAGCACTGAGAGAGGCTCAAAACTAGGGGATATCAATTACCTCAAAATATGTTTACTAGAATAGTAGAAACCTGCCCCCCCCCAAAAAAAAGTGTGAAATGTATGCATTTTTGTGAGTTGAAAATTCTGTCTCTGACTGGTTTATTTGACTATTCCTATATATTAACCGACAGCAAACACACCTGAAGTTTCAAACTGGAACAGGTAATAAGTTGACAGAATGAAAACTGAGATTATTCACACATCTTGACATAATTTATGAATCGTACACCCTTTCATATGGTTTACAAACCTGTTAATTGAAGCAATCATTATAGGTCTCGTTGATTGCTTTTATCATGAAATATGTTGATGATTTAAGATAACTGAAAAAAGCAGAATATCATGATTTAAAAAGGTGATACAAAACAGATCATGATGCTGGATTTCAGTAGCTAGGACTACAGTATTGTCTAGTATCTAATACAAATAAAAAAATATTTAATTTGAGGTGTCTGGTGAGGATGAATTCAGGCTTCATGTTTTCGAAAGAATTAGGGTTTTACTCTGAACTTAATAAACCCCTAGAAGCGCCGTTTAGAGTAGCTCCGTTTAGAGTGGTCTCTTTTAATCATTGGGCTGGCACACAGTCATTTGAGTGAAATAACTACCGGTACTTAAAATCCCAACCAAATAAACAATATTATATGTTGAACAATCTCACATGGAATGCACAATATGCATTAAAGTGAGTCGAAAGTGTATGAGAAAAGGTATTCACAGTGTAAGTGAAACCTCATTGTCGTGGTCGTGAAAGATTGGGCTGTTTACGGACTGAAGTGACCAGGTAGACAAAACCCATCCTTAACATGTAGTATAGCTTAGCTTGTGTCATGATCGGACCCTTTCAAGTACATTCATGGCCAAAGGTAGGCTGTCATACTTGTGGTTGTTTTGTGTAAAGAATTAGGTCAACGTAGACTGAATAAATAGTGGTAAGAACAGAGTAATATATATAGGCTAGCCTTTCCTGAGGTAGCTAGAAGACTGATCCCTTAGCCCATCTGACTAAAGAGAACAGCATTTGTATTTTAGTCGCATTGTCAGCCGTTTTCTGTCTTGATCACAAGCTTTTTATAGAGAGGACTTTCTTTTAATCTGGCACATCTGATGGCTCACATAAATTTCAATCTAATTCACTTAAGAGTTGTTGTTTCTCAGCACCCTGTGGTGGGCATGCTGTCATTCTCCTAAAGTTTATGTGTTTTGATGAAATCTCATCCTAGCATTCAGAAAGGTGTGCCACATTAGGGGTGCCCAGCTCTCCAGTTCAGTACAGTACAGTACTCTACAGTACAGCTGGACTGGAGAAAAGTTGCATGCTAGGCACATGTGATGTTGTTAGGGCAGACTGCCATTTTGTGTTGTGTAGCAGTCTGTGGTTTACATTGGCCTCATGCCCTACATCACACAGCTAGCGGAATTTTTGCTGGAACCTACAAAACGGTTGCATGATCTGGAGCTCTGGGTACGCCACAACAAGAGACTTTTACGTTCAAAATGTGACACCCCAGAAAAATCATTCAACCCAACCATACAGGCTGAAACATATCCAACTAAAATCCCATGTCTTCTTATAAATTGAAGAAATAATACATGTATACCTGGAGGTTGGAGAGAAATTTGTAGTATACTATGTTATGTTTGTGAAAGCTAGTGTGCTCAATATATCGTATAGTTTTTTACTTTGTTGCGTTGTATTTCAAATTGCCACAATTGATTATGACCTTGGTCTCGGTGTGTTAGATTCTGTTTAATAAAAACACATCATTCATCAAATTACACTTACAAAAGCTTTCTTTCTTTTAAAATCACCAAATCATGAAGTAATCTGAAATTCAAAAGAATATCTGCCAATATCAGTAAATAAAAAAATTTACTTTTGAGTTTTGTGGTTTTATTGATTGGGTAGATCCTTAATTGTAACCTTACCATATAATCAAAACAACATAAGCCCTGACAGTCTCAAATATGCTGGATAGAGCTTCCTATGTTCAGTGAGCTAGACCACTTACTTTTGCACCCTGGCTGTCATTAGCCGGGTTTCAGGCAGGATTTTTAATAGGGGCATTTATGTAATTATTACGAAAAGGGCCTTAAGCAGCGTACATCACTGCAAACTCGGTCGTTACCATTTTTTAAAAGATTTTGTCAGTTTGACAATGAAATGACATTTAGCATGAAAAAATTGATGTATTAATATTATTTACGTGATTCTTAATCATTTTCGTTTCTTAAATGCACATTTACAAATTTAAAAAAAGCAAAGACAAACCCAATGGCCATTTTAGAGGACCGGAAAACATTGCTATACTGCACAGGCTGGCATAATCTGTTCACGTTTTCTTTTTATTCTAAGCCGAGGTAATAACCATAAGTTTGAAGAAAATAGCAGGCATTATTGTACATGTCACTCCAGCCCTTTCTGTACATGTGCGTCTCTCATTACCTTGTCTTCTTTAATTAAACAAAAAAACAAGACATGATGAGGAAATACTTGTTTGACCATAAATCTGACATCTGGACTCTGGCAGTGTTAAAGTAAGGTAAACACATACAGACATAGTAAATTTCGAACATACTTTACCCACACACACAAAAAAGGAAAGATATGTATATATACCGGTATGACTTTTTGGTATTTATGCTGCACGGCATGGGGGCTAGTGGCTGACGGGAACATAACCCAAATGGGAGGATTCCTGTTACGACATGGGTGGTCTTGATACCTTCTTGTGGAAGTTAATGAGTTTGCATTCCTTAATAGAATTTTTCTGGGAATTGGACTGCCCACTAAATGATTTTTTCTTCATCACTTTCTTGACTTAATATCAGGAATTCCTTTGCTCTATGCTTGGATTTTTTTTTGGGTTTGTTTTTAATTACTGTTCATGTTGCCGTCTTGCCGAGAGAAAGAAGTAAATTACCGGTTGAAGTGTGAATCTGGCGCTTCTGAAATAACAAGGAATCATCAAGACTAACTCTTTAAATCAGTATAAAGACCAATTGGCTGATGAAATACATGTAGATGCTATTCCAGGACGGCTCTTGCTGAAATAAAATAGTTAGTGGCGATTGTGCTACCTTGTAAGTTGTATTGTGTTTCCTGTTTTTACACAGACTAAGACTGTTAACTATATCATTTATCACTCTGTATGTACAAGTTAATTTATAGTGTTGTTTAAGTGGCATGTTAGAAGTTGGTAGTACACAGTAATTTCACAACAACATTTTTATGAATTATGAATAACAATACGGACTTGATAACGGTGTAAGGTCCCACACCGAAACGTTGTCACCTAACACATGCTGAAGTTGTTAATATATAATAGTGTTGTTAGCTTCTTTAAGTGGCATTTAGAAGTTGGCTATATAATAACACAGGAACTACTATGGATTAACAACTTCTGAGTTTATTTGGACAACGTTTCGGTGTTGCTTCTTACACTGTTATCAAGGTGTAAGAACCAACACTGAAACATCGTCCGAATAAACTCAGAAGTTAATCCATAGTACCCTAAATGCTCAACCCCGACCTCCATGAACACATGTTTCAAATCATTTATTGAAGCTATTAATGTGAGGTTGGAACTCAAACTTATATTTTCTTGTAGCTTAAAGTATGAACTTCTTAAACAGTTCAACAGTGTGTTTCTACACTTCTTAACCTTAGCATAAAATTTAGTTTTAAAAGTGTTAAATGGGGTCGAATTTGTTGAGCATTTAGGGTAGTTCCTGTGTTGTTATAATAATGTTGTTGTGAAATTACTGTAATTTATGGTATTATTAATTATTCTCGGAATAGCTCTTTCTTCTCCAGATCTTAAGAAGGAACTGACTCTGCTTCAGATTAACATTCTTTAATTAAAATTTACAATCCACAGCCCTTAAAAAATTCTACGAAAATGTCTTGCCTTCTCAAAATAAATTATTTCTGAACAGATTAGTTTAATGTATTGATTTTAAAATCCAGACATAAACATGATCTACATGTGCCAGTTAAAACCAAATATATTTCAAGTGCTTTTAGTATCCCCAAATTTGTATATATTTTTTTAGGTCACACACAGAAATGATTTAACCCAAGTTCTACTTTCTTATCATGAAGGTTTTATAGCTCTCTATTCTGTTGTTAAATGGCTGGGGCCTTCATGTTACTGTCACTATGACTAGAATTAAAGTCATTCATGAACCTGGCTGGCTGTTTTTCTCTATAAACATAAGAGTATCTGGGTTAATAGCTGCCTACCAAGACCTCAATCAGCGTGATGCCCTGGGGTGATCTGCTACAGGGTAACCATGGCTGTCACACTGGGCTTGATTTACAAACGTGTCAGCCTGCCAGATGGAAGGAAGGCTGGGGTGGCCTCAGTTGGGTGGAGCCAATGTGCCTTACACTTAACTGAGGAAAAAATAGAAACATAGAAAGAAAACTGGGAGCCTGAATAGGGTGGAGGTCCAGCGCTACTGGTGACTGACACACTGCAGGAAATTTACCTCTTAAATTCATCAAACTATACTGTTTTTAACCTCAAGTAAAGTAAGGATGGCATACATCTATTGGGTTGAACATAAGCTCCACTGACTGTTTACAAAAACCCATCAACATTTTAAGCTGCTGATGATATTTGCTCTATTTCATTTTGCCATTTTTGCCAATTGCATTTTCCCATCAATACTAACTACTTTCCATCACATTTTAAGACTTTAAAATTAATATGAAACGTAGGAAAGGATATTTAGAACCAGCATTTAAACTATTATTGATTTTGGTGGATAAACAGAAAACGATGACTTAGACTGACACTGTCATATATCATATTCATTATGTATAATGATGTTTGGATCCAATTGCCCTAACATCCCTTGAAATGAGTTTGTGACACATGTGTTTAGTTGTTATAGTTAAGAATTTGAAAAGTTTCAATTTTAAAGTTGAATTTGATTGTCTTTTACATCAAGGAAGTACATATACATGCAGTTATCGTCATTTTGCAAAAGTTTTTTTATTGTAGTTTTCTTAAGTTTATTAGTTTTTTTTAGCAATGCCAAAGTTAAAGTTTCTTGATTAAGTTACCAAAAAAAAATAATAATAATAATCTGTTTGTTATCAAAATCCACTTTTGAAATTCAGTGAAATTCAGCTAAACCACTACCCTGTTTAATGGGACAAAGAAAAACAGTCAGTCAATTTAGACAAGGCGACAGTTTACACAAGTTTAATGGTTAATCGAAAAGATCTAGAAAGTGAATTGATTTAGATAATGTTCACTCTTGAAGCTTAGGTATACATATTACTTGGTTTAATGTCAGATGCAATGTATATATGTACCCTAAATGCTCAACAAATTCGACCTCTAAGGGCATAAACTTTAAGTAATTTATTGAATGTTTAAGTGTGAATTTGGAACTAAAACTTACATTTTCAGGTAATTTAAAGTCTGATCTTCATAAAAACTTCAAAATTGCAAGTCTACACTTCTTACTCTTTTCATAAAATGTAGTTTTATGAGTTGTAAAGGGGGTCGAATTTGTTGAGCATTTAGGGTATTATAAATATACTATTAACATACACAGGGGTGTTGTGTAATTATTAGATAATTTGTTTGACACTTCATGCTATTATGTACATGGAAGTTATGATGTTTATTTTAGGGATCAACTGCACAAACTATTTCTTGGTCTGTTTTTATATGTGTATTTACTGATATACCTACATGCATTGGTCTGTTGTTAAAACTACTCCCGAAGTCCCGATGGTTTGTTGAATAAGCCAAAATGTTGAGTCAAAAGGAATTCATCGTCTTTCTTGAGGCGAGTGGTTGGTGGAAGATTCCTGTGCCCTGGTGCTCTCTGAGCTAAGGGGCATCGGAAAGGTAGTTTGTTGTCGCGTCCTGTTCTTGTCCTTTTGTCGGTTACCAGTGTTTTTGTGGAAGATTTTCTTCACCTAATGGGCTGGCATGCCGTCATATGAGTAAAATAACCTTAAGTACGGTGGAATCAAACTTTTTTCAGACTTGCTGCTACATGAATACATTACAATGTTAAACTCCACAGTGTTCGTCACCATATTGACTGAAAGTGTTGGCTCCCTTTTAAGTGTGTTTAATACTGACTTACTGTTAGTCAGTTAGTAGGAGTACAATAATAGTCAGAGATACAAACACATGTTAAAAGTATAGATGTCAACGTCTAGACAATTTTCTCATTAACTTCTTTTGGGTTCTCTGAATAGAGAGTAGCCTAGGGTTGAATTCACACCTGAGCCATCTCTCGCCTGATAGGGCCATGTCCAGTGTTCACTGCTCAGGTGAGATTGACCAGTGTTCCTGTTAGGGCTTTATCTTATCAGGATATCAGACTGGTTTTCACTGCAGTCACTCACCCAGAACCAGACCCTTAACCAGCCAGTAATTGCTCTGTTTAGAAGGAATGCAGAACCAGATAGGGCTGGAGGAGTGTCTGACTGATGGACACTTCTCAGAGGAAGGGGTATTAGAAGGGAGGGGGTGTGGGGAGTACATGGACCAGGACTGGGGGTCTGGTTGATTATGTCTGGCATAGTGTTAGCCAGTGATGTGTCTCAGTGTATTTTAGACACCCAAGAAGCCACTTCAGACAACCTATAATATTTGAAGTTATTTCAATCAAATTTAACATGAGAAAGATAGGGAGTATGGCAAACAATATAGAATCAAAATAAATTTATATAGGCAAGCAGTATTTGCTTTTACTACATTTTAAAAAAATATGTTTACACAAACAAACAAATGTATAGGCCAGAAAAAAACAAACTTTTCAATATCTACAATAAAAGAAACTGTACACAATGAGATTGACGAAAGTGTGGTTCATCTATGATGACTAAACAGTGATCCCCTGCCTGAAGAACTGTTCTTGAAAAATATTTTCAAAGTTTGGACAAGTAAAACATTTTGATAGTATATTAAATTTACGAGAAGACGAAAAAAAGGGAGAATCTCAATCTATTGAAACAGACTTTTAAAAAGGCTTTTTAAGTTACATCGCTTACATTCCTCTGACTATTTGTTAGTTATACCCTACAGTATATCACCTAAAATTTCGACCATGAAGTTAATACTTTGGAAGCTATTTTAAGAGCTTAAAAATAATGTCTGGGAGTCAAACAAGAGTTTTACAGAAAAAGGAGAATCTGGATTTTACAACAAACTTAAATTTGTTTGTTTACATGCTATAATACTTCCACAACTCGAAATTATAGGTGATTTACAATATTTCTACCGGGTTGTTGGAGGAAACTTGCCTCGGGAGCATCCTTTGCTCGGAGGCCTCGAAGCAAAGGGGCAACAGGAAGCTGATTGGTTTTGGTGTCCTGTGTTTGTCCTGTGAATGTGTTGTGGCGTCTTCTCTGTTGCCTGTGTTGTTTTGGGTGATTTACTTCAAATGTGGTTTACATTTGCATAGTTTGACGAAATATAGAATATACACCATTTGACTACAACATTCAGAGTTTCTGTAATCTTATTGTATGACGTTTAACACCAGTCATATAAAAAGCTCCCTCTGGCTAAGAGCAGTATGTCTCCAGATTATATATTCATGCTGTCATACTCAGCACTGGAGGAACATTATCTGTCCAACAGCAAAACACTTAAGTGGCTACACATTTTATAGTTGTGTCTACTGTTGGGATATTGCGACGTCATATAATTGAAATACACTTGAGCACGGGGTTAAACGCCAATCAATCAATCAATCAATCAATCAATCAAACAAAGTCCATACATAGGTGACTGCGATTGAATTGTTTCTTTATTCCAACACAAATGTGGCGCTTTAGACATTGTGTCTAGATTAACACCTATTGATACCTGAAAGGCTAATCATGGCCATATCACAGGTGTGCTGAAGGGTGTCATAGCTTAATGTATAGTACATGTCTTGCAAATCAGAATTGTGAAAATCCGGAAAACAAGTATTATTAGTTGCCGTGGTTACCAGACAGCGGGGAATGTTGATTGATCGTGATAGTCTGTTGCAGAATGTTGATGTCTCTAGGAAACGAGTGGGAGATACCACTAGCTGCTGGTCAAGCTGGGCCCGATATATTGATTTACCTTGTACCTTAGCTGTTGGTCAAGCATCATGTAATATATCACAAGATGCTATTAGACCTATGACTGTTCTGACCCAGCGCTGACCTCTACGACCGCCATGTCCAGTACTAGAGACTCATTAACATGTTGCGGCACTAATAGAGTCTGATTACATTTTCCTTGGGTGACAAATTTTCAACAACACTGACAATAACACTCTGCACAGGTGTTAATTAGAAATGACCAGCCTGTCTGCCACCTTTCCCTTTATGCAAGTGTTCTGTTTTGTTCCACCTACTTTATGCTAGTGTTATTTTATGTTCCACCTTCTTTATGCAAGAATTTAACTGGATATGATCAGAAAAAGACACAAATTAGTTAAGAATTTGAACTGAGGGATGCCTGATGCCCCCTTGGAGAGGTCAGAGATCACCAGGGCACAGGAAGCTTCCGCCCAACCAACTGTAGCCATATATAGGTTTTCTATCAAATTGATGCCTTGTGTATGAGTGGGTGGTTGGGTGGGAGCCTCCTGTGCCCTGGTGCTCTCTGAACTAAGGGGCATAGCCTTAGGATGCCAGTTGGTGTGATGTCTTGCATGTTGCCAGCGTCGTTTAAGGTGGTTTCCTTCACCGATTGGCTGTGATATAAGTAAAACAACCTTGAGTACGGCGTATAAAAAAAACCCAACCTATTTATGAGACCATTTTACACCAGAATTTCTGGCAGGCAGCTTTACACAAAAAATTGTTAGTTGAATTATGATGGCTGTACGGTAAGAACTAGTGATGAGGATCGTTCTGGAGGCTGCATTGATGGAACATGTTTACAGGACACGGAATGTGTAAAATAAAAACTATAAAGAGGAATGAGAAAAAATCATGCTCATTTTATTTGGGTAATGACGAGAGATGTTTGGTTGCTATGACAACAGATTAGCTGAACTAGAGACTCTGGTTTAATAAACCTACTGCTTGTGGTTTTCAACTGGCAATTTTTTTTTTAAATGTTAGCTTTAAACTTTAGCCACATTTTTTGTTTCTCAGTTATATTTATTAAAATAAATGAGACACAATGATACCCACAAAGCTCTGCAGTGGATAAATTTTCTTTATCATGTTTGAGTTTAATAATACATTTACATTTACAAGTCTGGAATGCAAGAAGAAAAAGATGTTTTGACATTCGGAGGTGTCGGGTAGGGAGCCTCCTCAATGGCATGCTATTTGACCTGACCAGCCAGACAAGTGGATTATGGCTGTAAGGAGCAGTCAGTCGGCCTGGCCAGTCAATGTCCAGTTGTCCAGCCAATGGTCAGCCTAGACTAAAGCTCTAAGCTCTAATTGCTGTCAGCTGGGGGTGCCTACTCATTCAGTGTGTTTTGTCTGGCCATATGGTCAGTCACTTGTGATATTTGACCCTAAAAATATGATGGTTACAAGTGTACAGTTTAAGCTGCTGCCCATACCACCAGGCATTCCTATATATTCTGTAAAAGGAAAATGACTAACTTCAGTGCATCACTTTAACCCTGCTGTTTTCTAGCATGTAGGCTGAAGCTATGCAAACCACAAGTAATGTTTTAATTTATGCAGTTAATTAATAAAATAAATTGATTATACTTTACCTGTAGAAGCATTAAATTATATTGAATATATTATGAGTTGAACAACATGCCATCAGTGTTGCATTAAGAATTACCTGTAATGATACATATATATTTAGCATGATACATGTTAACTTGTTTGACAAACATATTTATGGGTATAGATACATCTAATAAATTATCAATTGAGATTTTTTTAAAATTATTTATTTATTGTATAATAATGCTAAAACAGTGTATAGATTAATAAATGTCTATGTACTCAATATATTTTTTAAATTTATTTAAAAATAAGAAACTAGGAAGGCCTAGTGAGTAAAAAAGATAGGGAAAAAAAGTTTTGTAGTTAATTTAAACATTGAACCAACTCTAGGGCATTAGAATCACAATGAATCAGTACTTATTCTGTTGAATCAAAGTTTTTCAGTTGTAGTGTTTTCAAGCGATCAGAATTAGCATATTCATCTGCACAATATTTCTGATAAAGATTGACAACTGACAGTGTCCTGGGAAAATAAAATCTCCAATAACATAGTGTAGAACATTTTGCTAAAGAATTTATATTTTATTTGGCCATTTTAAAAAAAGTTTCAAACCCTGCTTGTTAACGTGGCTGCAAACACTAATCAACTTTTGTGGTCAATAAGCATTCAGAGCTAATCACAGTTGCAGGAATAATGTATGTTATCGCCACAGTGAGATTGGAAAGGTCAGTCAATAAAAAAAGAACTGACAGAGAAAGACAGCTTTAAGCTAATGTCTTTGTGTCACGACAACAGGAAAACTGCTGTGTATTTACCATGGCATATTTCGGAGGGTTAATCTTCTCTAATTTTTGGTTGCCATGGTTTTGTGAATAGCATTGGCTAAGGGGGGCAATAACAGCATCATATTGCCCGGTTGTAATGGGTGTAAGTCTGAGTTAGGATAGCTCTTAAGACAGCCTGTATTTTGAATCCTGACAACAAATTAGTGTCCTGTTCTTTCCCAGCAAATAGGCCCATCTATTATCAGGGGCTGTCAAACAAAAAGACACCCATCTATTTTCTCTGTGTGAGTTCATAAACCTTTTTAGAGAAATCTTGTTAGAGAGGATGCTAGGAGAATATTGCCTATAAAGGAAAGGAATCAAAAACATGTTTCAGAGAAACACAGAAAAACAAAGGCATGTTGGTATACATGTAGATAATATACTTTAAAGTGATCCATGGAACTACCTGCTTTTGAAGACGTGTTTCTTTCTGCAACATGTTAAGCGGGAGTTTTTTTATTTTAAATTTTAAATAGCAACAAATTAATGTAAACATAGCCAATTAATTAATTGTTATTATATGTAAAATTAACTTAAATATGTTAGAAGCGGTTCTAATTTTTTTTCAAATGTCAGAGGAAAGCCATAATTTAATTAATGTGAAATTTAATTTAAATTATGTTTCCAAAATAGAGACCCCTTGACCGTCACAAAATGTGAAAACTTCTCATATAAAAGTTCCATGAAACTTGAAAGCTGTTAGTAAAATGTGAATCAATAGAACACATCTGTACAACAAGCTGATGCAAAAACTTTATCTCATGTGTATTATGTTATTTTGAAGGGTAACCATTGGACTCCTCTTAATTCAATTGATGCTTGCGACAGATTGTATAATTGATCGGTCACTTTTGAAAAACCTGTCAGAGCATGACAAAACAGAGTCTCTAAAACTGAACCCATCTGTAACTGTTAAAATGCTTAGTAGTAAAAAGAGACGGATCAGTTCTACGATTTATAACAACACATTTGTTATTGTTTCACAGCAATGTTATTAAATTTCAGAGTACATTAACAATCTGTGAGTGGTTGTGCGAAAGCTTCCTGGGCATCAGGAAGCTGATATGTTATAGTGTCCTTTATTCTGTCCTGCCAATGTCCTGTGTTGTCTTTCACCCATTGTCATATACAATGTAAGTGAAATAACCTTAAGTACGGCATAAAACCGTAATCAAACAGTACATAACAAACTTTACATGCATAATTTATATGACAACAGATTTGTATTTTTGTGTTTGGTTGTAAATTCATTATCTCTACATGGATGTATATGGGTGGGTTGTAATGATATACCCCAGTTGGTTTAAGTTAATACAATGTAGTGAAGCTATGTTAGAGGTCATATGTTTACCTGTGGGCTGTGGCTATACTACACCAGCTATGGTTATTCTCTGTTGTGTAGCGGTGTATTGATCTGGCCCTCAACGAAATGGACTTCTCTGTTTAGATATGCACCATCAGATAGTGTATATGTATCTACTCTGCATGCGAAATGACGTGCAAACATCTCGACACCCGCATTGAGTGGCTAGCGACTGACTGGATACGGGAGACAGATTCAGTCGATATTTGGTAAGAGTGGATTTAGCTGTCAGTGAGAGGAGTCGTCACTTAGTGCGCGGTGTCTCGCCAACCTCTAGACAATAGTTGATGTGGAATTGCTCTCTCTGCGTGGCTGTCTCATTACTCGGGCCTGATATTGACACGCCATTGATCCCTCCCTGCTGGGTGGCTGTTCTCTCCACTGAGCTGTCTGACCAACCCTCCCTAGAGCCTGCTTACACTGCCCCAATCATAGGCCCAGGAATTACTCTGCTCAAACTCGTCTAGCGGGCGGAAAAACTATCAGAGCTATCATTGATTTCCTCAAAAGCTCTTTCTTCCTCGATACGTTTTTTCCCCCTTTCTTTTCTTGTGGTTGAGAATTGAGCTGGCTGTTTGCCAATCTAGTATTGAGGCCTAGCTCACTTAAACTGAATTTTATGTCTAGATCTGTAGTATGTCAGGCATTATACATCAACACGCTCCTTTTATCCCCATGCATATTTAATAACTAAATACCATTGTATTCCAACCAAACCGAGGATCAATTTTTTTAAATTTATTCCGTTTTTTTTTTCTATACATGGTATACCAATGCATATATTTTTGTCAAGATTATTCACACTGGCACAGGTATATGGACAAATTAAAACCGATAAATTATCTCCTGTTCTAGATTAATTCTCCGAGACAAGTTTCTAGATAGACCTGAATCTCGAGTTGTTCTGGATAACCTAAAGGCGCATCTTGAGAAAAGGCAATAC
>JAVFBZ010145067.1:0-20520 GCA_032466195.1 Katharina tunicata | reverse complement strand
CCTGGGTGACGTCACTTGTTTTTCCACTACCCTGTGAACTTTGTTGCACACTTTGTTTCAACACGGTTGGAGTACAGATGGTCGTCGAACACGCGTCACTGTTCCAGGGCTCAGTGCATATAGATGTTTGTGTTTTGAGGTAGAATTGTACTGAATAACGTCGAATGGTGTGTGCCTCGAGTCGTCTCAGCACGTTTTAAAAAGCTCGCCTTTCGCAGTACGACCTAATACCGTAGTGTAAGTGGTATAATTCGAAAGAGGATAACGGACTCGTTCCTAATCATGTCGGTATTGCTGTGTCATGCTTTGTTCACGTCAGCGCTGGGTTTAGAGAGAAAAAAGATGCAGAGATGGACAGAAATTTCAAAATGTTTTACCGTCAGCCAGTTGGACTCCTCCACCAATCAGTGAACAGCCTGTGTGCTCTCGCTGCGGTTCGCGCTATTACGCGCAAAATTCTCCCAATCCACCTTCAATCCGATAAATGGACCTTCAAAACGCATTTGAATGTCATTCTACCATGATGCAGAACAAGGAGAAGACAGACGACGTGATTGTACTTGATGAGGAGGAGAAGTAGGCAATGATTGTGCTCGATGAGGAGGAGGCGGAGGCGGCTTAGAAAGACCAGGCGGGCGTGGTAGACCAAGCGATGAGTGCAAGTGTGGTAGCTAACCCACCGCTTAAACGCATCAGGAAGGTTGCCATGGTGTCAACGTCTAAGCCGGCGGCCTACAATACCCTTACTCAAAAAGAAGACCAAAAAGAGGCAACCGAGGCTTCGTGAAATTTTATTAAAAAGACATGATGCTTTATTCAAAAGACTCTTCCACAGGTAACCTCTAGGCTCGATGCCGTTCCAAAGGCCACTTTCAGGTCCAACCAATCCCACCGAAAAAGATCTAAACCTTTGCATATTTTTAAAAACATTGTGAAGTTGATCCGGATTTCTTTTTTAAATGTTGAACTTTAATTGTTTAATTGTCTTTTTAATGATCTTCTTTTTTCATGTCAAAAAAATCAAACCCCACAACACCCTTTTATGTTGTGTCTTTCCTGTCATGGCCTATTCTTTTATTAAAATAAAAAACAAACACAAACACCAGACCTCCCACAAACACTTCAGATCTCTGCCTCATGAGCAGACCACCGTGACGTCATCCCGTGACGTCATGGGTGACCTCCCTTGACCTCGCGTGACCCCCATCTGACCTCACTGAACTCCCTGACCTCTCAACCCCACTCACACCACACGAACACCTTCGGAACACCTCCAGGGATCTCCGGGCAGAACCGGCGCAAACAACCTGTGCACAAATCCGACACACAGCTCCCTCTGGCGACCTCTGCTCCACACCAGGAACAGACGACCGGCGTGACGTCAGCCCGTGACGTCACGAGAGACCTCCCCTGACCCCGGAACTCCCAGCATGCACTGCAGAACCGGCGCAAACAACCTGTGCACAAATCCGACACACAGCGCCCTCTGGCGACCTCTGCTCCACACCAGGAACAGACGACCGGCGTGACGTCAGCCCGTGACGTCATGAGTGACCTCCCCTGAACTCACAACAACAACCACCTGACCACAACCAACCAATCAACACACGACAATCTCCATCACACCAGTCACAAAACCTGCGCAAGAACCTGCGGAGAACGCTGCTCCGATTTGCTCCGCTTTAGACCCCAAAATCCTATACCTACAACCTACGGCTTCCGGTCATTTTGTTACCATATGTGGACCTCATAAGCTATGTGCTGCTCAGAGTACACTACTAAGATGTATATATGTTCCATGAGCCAGAACCATATACATCATCAGATATAGGCCACACAAATATGTCGTCAACTGAACGTGGAAGATGTAGGCAAAGTGTGGGTACAGCCTGAGCAACACGTCAGCTCCACGTAAACACTTTCTCCGTACAAAATCCTGCTTGAACATCTATTGTGCATCTAGGGGGAAAGCGTGTAGAAGTCCTGGGAAATAAGTGCATGTTAAACATAAATATTAAAACAAGTATATTAGATTGTTTTTCTCTTTTTTCAAGCCCATTTCCATATTTACTTCACTATCTTGCTTCCTATTTTCATTTATTGTTTAATGTTGCAAAACGCAAAATGGCATATAGTATGGCTCTAAACACCAATGACCCACTGTAACTAATCGACTGCAGAATAATTTGTCAAAACCCCACGAAATTTCATTTCTCCCTTCTATATTTTCTCGGTGACAGTCATAGTATTAGAAACGGAAAATGTTGTGAGGACTGATGCGGTTTTGACCACGCAGTGTCTTTTCAGTAATCCTCTACTTTCCAAGCCAAAGCTTTCTCGTATGTGATTGGTTACTCAGTGACCAATAAGATTGCAGCATATTCTGTGAAATCAGTCGTGCTTTATGTGACTTCCAACGCTAACGATATTTCTCCCATATCCGTTAAAGATAACAAAATTCAGTTGCTTACATTGCATAAAGTGATTAGCAGATGTCTTACATAGTATTCCTTGTATTGATTTTCTCCGGCTACTCGTTTAGCATGGTTTTGGAATATATTTTCTAGAGTTGCCTAGCGAAACCAGATGCGAAGGCGCCCGGTTTAATGTTTAATGGCGCACCGGTCCTGTATCGATGAAACTCCTTTGCATTTGCCTTTGCGCACCTGATCATACTAGCCATGGTTTCTTGAGCATGTGTAGGCTACCTTAAGTTTATGGGTATAAGTAAATATGTCATGTTGTTTAAACCAGCTTGGTACACTACGAATGTAAATGCCCACATAATTTCTTGTTTACGCGGCATTTAGAAGCTGGGCACAGCAAAAAACAAAACATGACTAAGATGGATTTTCAACTTCTTTGTATATTGATTATGTACCTCGTATATTTATCGCAATAAAAGTTGAATTAAATTGAATTGAATTGAATTGCATGATAATTGACGTTTCGGCCTAGATGCTTAGACCATTTTCAAGCAATGACTTTCGGTCTTTGCATTTATAGATCTATAGGTCGAAATGTCCCTTATCACTATATCCAGGAGTTGAAAATTCATCTTAGTCATGTTTTTTTGTTTTCACACTTGTATGCCCCAGGATCTGAAGCTTTGAAATGCTGCAGCTCAATATATATATTTATTAATAACTTTGCACATATAGGCCTACTCGTGCGAATTGGCCGTCTCACTATCAGGCGGTAAAAGATAATGTTCCTGCTGTCATAGAACTGGGCAAACTTATTTATTTTCAACGGTGTTTTACAACAAGGTAATAAATAAAAATGAGCAATCAAATTTTAACTTAATATCGTTATATTTAACATTAATTTTGAATTATATTTTAAAACAAGATACATATTTCTGATTATTTTCTTACATATATGTCGTAAAGGGTATGGATGAGTGAATAGAATGTGGTGACAGTGCTTTAGACAATAATAATTATATATGTATTACC
The DNA here is from genome assembly GCA_032466195.1 of Katharina tunicata. Taxonomy (NCBI): domain Eukaryota; kingdom Metazoa; phylum Mollusca; class Polyplacophora; order Chitonida; family Mopaliidae; genus Katharina; species Katharina tunicata. The sequence continues at coordinate 17,062 of JAVFBZ010145067.1, read as the reverse complement.
ACTTTTCCAGGATTTGATATATATTCGAGGTAAACAACAGCAGTGCCTAGATATTACAACTAATTAAGGCCTGGCATTAAATATTATACGGGAGTGTAACCTGTAACGTGTAAGTTAATTAACAGGTGGCTGCAGAATATGACTGAAAGCCTTGATCTTTTTGGCCTCGTGCGCACCCTGGAATTTATTGACAACGAAGAGTGTATCAATTTTTTTGCCTGTGGATCAATTTTCTTAAAATAACCTAGAATTAGGGTTGTGACTTTAATTTAGTACATGTAATAACATTTTTCGTATTTGGAATAATGCAAAACACATCAGTGCAATGCTATGTCTAGAGCCCGGATCGCATCCCTGATATTAGGCTGCCAAGCAATCCAGTACATTCCCAATACAGACGTTATATTAGTTATCCTGACTATAAATATAGAAATATCCAATTGCATATAGCTACCGGCTCATCCGGGCACCTAGATTGGCTTCCAGCTAAACCAATCAGCAGGCTTCAAGAAATTTAACCCATTTCCTTCCTAAAACAATTACTATACTTATTTCAGTGTTGCCACTAATTAAGCTCCGCTGTGACGATTAAAAGAAAGTAATTTTAATGACCCCTAAAATAGAATTATGTTGAGACTCGAAAAGTAAAAATGAAAGTTTAGAGCGGTTATTTTAGGCATTGTTTAAATAGGAAGGAAGTGAAAAAGTCCAAGTCAAATTATAGACCCTACCAAAGAAAATAAATTGCTATAGCAATGTATGTTGGGTTCATCGTTTATTGGGTCCATCGCTTTACACTGAAAGCAACTCAAATTGCCGGCACTGTAAGTAAATGTAGGGTGAATAAAGATAACCCACATTACTCAAATTTGTCATGTAAATGTTTAATGGCGTCTGCAGTCTGTGTTGGTTGTTTCCTCCACCGATTTCGCTGGCACGCCGTCATAATGTGAAATAACCTTAAGTACGACGTAAAACTCAAATCAAACAAACAAATCAAATTTAAACTTAGCAAAACAGAAACGGTTCAATTGTACAGAATAAAGTTATGTACAACTGATGCACAGAACATATATTCACTTTCATCGACAAAAAGTCCACGATACATTTTGGTTATAGACTACCAACACTTTCAATGGTTTTCAGTAGAAAAGGAGGAATCCTACAAAAAATGTAATAGCATTCTGGCACTGTGTTTACATGCTGGTCACTTGGTTGTGTTTTTGTTGGTTTGTTTGTGTTTTGGAGGTCCCGGGGTTCTGTTTTCTGCCGCTTGAATTTAGCTATAAATACAACACACCATAACTCATTAACTAAATCGATGGTGTTAATCTAACAAACATACGCACGGAAACATCTGAATTTAATATCTCGTGAAATTATGCATGCTGTCGTTCGTGGACTGATACAACATCAAGTTTTCCTTACTTACATTTATGTACAGCTGGTATAGTTAAATGACTTTTGTATAGCACGGTTCAATATAAAATGCAATACATCGGTTACATAAACAATGAAATAGAGTCTTCGTCAATTTAACCAAGCTACCTTTCCAATAAAAAATTAATTGTCAGTGAAGCCAAAAAAAAAATAAAAAATGCATCGGAATAACACCTGCAGGATTTTAGACGACAGCATCCATGAACTAAATTACTACATAATCTACACTCGGATAATTATTTGTTTTCAGTAATTAGCTTAGATTAACCACGTTACAAACGAGCATGGTAATTAAGGGGTCAGATTTGAACGACATTTTTGGCCTCGTGCGCACCCTGAAAGTTATTGACAAACGACAAATGATGAATTGAAGGCCTGTGAGGAACTGATATCCTGCAGAATGATTAGTACAAGTTATGAAATTTAGACGTCTGATTCAGTGGAAACTAAAAGCTGGGTTTAACAGATAGCTAGTCCTCATATAAAGCCTACAACTGGCCTTACTGTCGGCCGTAATCATGGGATAAACGATATGCCATTATCTCATGCATGTTTATCTGATATTAATTAGGTTTCAAATAGGGTCGTAAGTCTTTACAAGACCTTGGAGGCGACGCAAAACGTGATTGGCAGAGGAGTGAGTAGATGCAGGTGCGGGTTTGTTTGTACAGACAATCGTAAACATTTCAGTCACGATTGTTGTTTAACATCAAGTTGCGTAAATTTACTTTCGTAACAAAATAAAATATTGCACGTGATCTGATGGACTGACTATAAACAAGGCTACAACACTTAGCTGTTCACATAAGCTATGGTATTGACTATAGTGGGAAAGGCGGCAACAAGAGTACGTAGTGAACAGAGTAGACATCGTGATTCCATCCTAACAGGAGGTATCAACTCATTCTCCATTTTGTGGAGGTATATATGGACCATCGAAGTTGATATTTAACTCTGTATGGAAATTAGGGGTAGTTATTAATCCACTTGTCCGCTTTACTTTTTCTATAGGGAAGTGTTCAGTGTGGCCGTTGAGACTGCTTGTTGGTATTCACGAGTTTTTTTTTTTTGGCCTTTTTTTCAAACTATAAAACCGCAACGCAAAGTCGTCATATAAGTGAAATATCCTTGAGTACGACGTTATACCAAAGTTAAATAAATCGATAAATAAATCCACTATTTCTCAACCAGTCTTACCAAGTAAAGTGCTTAGTTTTTGATTTGCTTCTCAATAGATAGCTCTTTTCTGGGGCAGGCTTTGACCACAGGATATTTATTCAACATAATACATTGGTGAATCGGAAAAGAGTAAATCTAAATTAAATAGTGAACAATATATGTTCATTCTTGTATGAAATGTTTGCTGTTTTTAGAACTACTAACAATTTGAAAACAAATATAATTTTGAAGCATTTATAAGTGAAGAACCATCAATTTCTAATTGCAACAAAAAATTAGTTGATAATGCAGTTAGCACTAAACAGTTATAGACCTTTGGTGAGGTTTACGCACAGTTGTACAGACCCACAGAAGTTGATAGGCCTATAGACCGAGGCAAGAGGCCGAGAACTAGGCTATATGGCTACTGTGGGTCTGTATAACTGTGTATAGGCGCGCATAAATCTATTAAATAGATTTGAATGCACCATCCAAACCAATATAAACTATGTATAGAACGAAATAAAAGGCCGTAACTTTTTTATTATATGACGATAATTCAATTAGCATATCTTATCAACTGATATCCGAGTAACAAATCACTGTTTTGTACATCTTTGTCACAGCTCTAATCAAAGAGGAAAACACAACAGCCGTCGGTGATTGGTTGAAATTTGGCGAGGTGTAGAACAGGTAGACTTATTTCCCTCCAGTCTAGATTACGGGGTTACACATTGAACATGTGATACATTTCAGTCAATGGACGATCAGAAAATATGATATAAACATCAAGTCATATAACAAAATTTGCTATTCGCTTGAAATCCGACACGTTATGTTATTGAACCATGTGGCACAAGAAAAATACGTAGGCCTAAGTATCACGTAAGATGAAATAGCGTATGAAAAGAAAAATTGGGACTTTAACCAGGGACAGATCCATCGCAGCATCACACCAGCCAGCTATCTCCGTACCCACTGGGAATTCGTTGTATACCTAACGTCTATAGACATGCGGCTTGGAAACTATTGTATATATGTACATTATTTATAGGGCTGGGCCGTTTTGTTTGTTGGGCCAAGGAAACTACCCATGGCAACACATATGACATTTGCTGGACGAAAAACTTTCCGAATTCTATATAGGTACTCCGTTTGGGAACTAGCAATTTAGCTGGTAAAGTTATCAACAATGGGGGTACTCATTTTTAAAGCATGTTCCAGTTTATTCAATTCTGTCAAACATTATTTTTACGTGTCCGTCAAGGTTTTTATAACGCTTGTCTTGAATAATTTGTATATATGTAATTGCCCTTACAATTATTTGATTGATGAAAAATATTTAATTTCTTGTACTGCATACAAATGATGCTTTTTTTCTCAAAGTGCATGGATAATTCTGGGTTATCAGAGTATTCCTCGGTCGAGGAATACCACTTCAATAGCTCCCAGTTAGTCAGAGAGAGTTTCAGATGTCCACTGTTGATTTTGGACACAACCTGTTAACATTTATTTTACTCAGGAAATTTAGGGGAACAGTAGATTGGCACACTTTGCTCCATTTCAATCCTAGTTTACGTCTTTACTGGTTCATAGGAACTAGAAAGCAGAGCTGATATTACAAGATATTGTTTATTGTTTGTTTGTTTGTTGTTGCTTTTGTAGTTTCTGTTTTTCTTCTGTTTAGAAATTTGCTTAGTTTTACACCTCAACCACAGTTTTTAAATATAGTTTAAAATCTAAAACACTATAATGTTTAATTGTGTTTTAAGTAATTTCACAAAGGAAGCGTTTGTTGCATACTGCTTTATAACCATTTACCTTTTAAGTCTCCTTCTGTACCCTGGTGTTCTCTGAGCTTAGGGGCATCAGGAAGCGAATTAGTGGTGGTGTCCTGGGTTTGTCCTGCTAATGTGTTGTACTGTCTTCTGTGTTGCTGGCATCACTTAGTGTGGTTTTCTTCGCCCATTAGGCTGGCACGCCGTCATATGAGTGATATGACCTTAAGTACGACGTTAAACCCCAATCAATCCATCAGTCAATCTTACAGACAAAGCATTCTTAACTATTAAACATAGCTAGAGTATAACTTTGTTCAAAGTGGGCAAAGCCAATGAGCAGTTGATGGAATGGAACGCTGCGTTGATTTTCCGTATTTGAGAACATGTTTGAATAATCCTTCGTGTAAAACGATATCCCAGAAACTTATACTACTCTTTTTGGCCTCTGGGCAACTTTTTCCAAAGAACGTTTCCAAGCAATCATTACAGATCTCAATGTTTTATTTTTAACGTACGGTGCGACGTTTCGACATAGATACTAATGTTGTTGTCAAAAGTATAATATTTATCTAAGTTCATTGCAAACAGTCTTCGTGTTTATCTTACAAAGAGATTTAGAAGCTGATTTGACAAACAAGATAAGCATTTTATGGATTGTTATTGTTCCGTGTTGCCTTACCGTCCACTTGATGAACGACTAAGCCTACAGATAATGCATCATACAATTTATGTAGCCAACTTCATACAAATGGCTTGATTAACCAGTGTCGACTATTCGACATGTTCCATTTCGCTTTTCTGCCCATTATACTGATCATGTTTGACTATCTCTTTTGTCGTAATACAATCTGCATGCAGTTTTTTTTCTCCAATGAATGATTCTGTTTGTTATATGTTTTTCACCGTCCTGTTTGAACCACATTTCGTGGTAATACGTTCGTTAAATGTCTTGGGCTTTAACCATATTGTATTCCTTATTATGGTTTTTCGTACACAATGAGAATAGTGACCCACATACAATCTATTTCTTTACCCAGGTATTTATTACTCATCAAATCCATCGATTGGAAGTTAAGTATGGCCTTATTAACTCTAACTGGGACGCGCCGTGGCTATGTTGATTTTATGTTGTTCCCCTTCACTGTACCCGATATAGGTTCGAATTCCCCTCTCGATTTTACGTATATAAAGAAGTTCCATCTGGCTGCGGAAACCGCGGGGTGTTTTTTTACGAGGTCTCGTCCCGATTTTTACGATACACCGACAACAATGAAGTCGTAATATAGGCCTGAGTGAAATAAATTCACTAAGTAAGAAAACATAAACTGTATTACCGGCTACTGAAAGAACATGATTTACAAGGCATGCTTGATTTTTTTTCTATCCAAGTATTCAGTTTGAATCATTGTACACACATGAAGTACAGTTAGTGGAAATAAACATTCAACTATATATAGGCTCCTATATTCAAATATCGCAATCTAGAAAGCTTTACGAAGGCTAAGGTTATCTGGTGTGCATTATTCCTTCTCCGGGTTAAAATAATATTTTATTTCCATGACAAAGGAAGCCAGGCTGACAAGAAGGCCTATCCTCTGTTTGTTTGTTTGCTTGTTTGGGCTTTTATGCCGTATTTAAAGCTATTTTCACTCATATAACGCGGTGCTCTAAAACAAGTTGTCAAAACACAGTAGGCCCCTACATCACAATGCATTTACATGACGAAAAACCGGTCACCACAATAACGAAACTGCTTCCTGATGCCCGTCATAGAGCTCCGGGGCAAAGGACCTATCCTTTATGTAATCACCGTTCCATAATCTTTCGTGAGGCCATCGACTATTTCTGAAATTATGTTGTTCTTTTTATTGGTGCTTAGCGCCGTACTCCATGATATATCATGCTCATGTAGAAAACAGGAGAAATGTTTTTGTCTAAAAATCATATCTATATATTTGTTTAACTTTTTAAAGTGCACTGTTAACCATGTATATTCTGTGCATTATCAAATGCCTACGCCTTTATTTAAAATTTAATTTTTTGGGCTCTGCCAATTTTGTTGCCAAATTATGTTACTGTAAGTTAAGTCAGTCTCGTCATTTGTTATCGACATTTGTCGTGCGCATTGTCCTGAAGGCATTGTAGCGTCTGTTAACAACGGGCATCACGCGATTCGGCACATTGATTTGCCTATAGCTGGCCGTTCAATTATTTCTATCTGGGCTCATTTCCTTCTATTCATGGCGTGTTGACCTACAAGGCACTAACAACGGCTTGACAAAATATCGGTCATAGTGTACAGATTGAACTAGACAGCTAACGAGCTGGCATTGTGTTTCTCCTGCGTCCCGGTCACAACCCTTCTGACCATCTTCTCTGGGTCACTTTCCTGACAGCAAGACCTGCCAACCTATATTACACTATTGACTCTCGATAGATCAACAGGCCAGAGAAGTGATTAGTACTAAGCGGAGTACATCAATGGCTGCTGCTCGACTCGATGACGTGAAACCCTACAACAGTCAGACATTTGTAGGGATGTAATTGTCAAGTCTGGTCTTACGTAGCTGTTCTTTATAACACGCCACTAAACAGAAACTCATCTGTTCGTGTGACTGGTGCTCAAGGGCAACCACATGCAGACAAAGTATTTACCTATTTTATTAACCATTAATACCATACTCACCCTATGTAAATCATTCCGCGATCAGTCATCCAAAATTCCCCTGTATATGTTCATGGTCGACAAGCAGAATCTATCCAAATAGTGACATTTGGTACACCGGAAGGGGCTCAGTAGTACACATCGCAATAAAATTGGCTGCAACTATTGTAAATAACTTTTGGTTGAAAAAAGGCAAATCACTTTACTGGCAATAGTTTCTGAAAATGGTCACAGTTTTGATACATTAGGTTATAAGAGAAATTGAAATAAAAGAAATTAGCATAAAAATAAAAGTGTAAACTGGACGAGACCTGAAAACTTATTTAAAAAACAAGCATAGAACTATATGTATGCACTGGTTTGGAACTAGTTCATACGAGTCATGTAATAGCAGTGTACACGGTACCAAGTCGTGACATTCTCTTCGAGGACATGAAACCCGACAACTGAAGAACACAGAGACTAAGAATTTCCAATTCTTTTTCAAATAATCTAGAACCTTCCGAGGGACTATTCTAACAATCTCATTTGTGTGCGTTTAATGTTCAATATCGTGCCAGCAGACCTTTACCTTATATGGAGGTGGTAGCCACGCCAATGGTTGCGTTTCCATCAACATTTATATCAAAAGAAGCCGCATTAGAGTTATTAAAATTTATAATTGAGATGTACTAGGAATCCCATCAATTGAACGTTCTGGCTCATTAATCCTCATACATAAAGACCTTGTTTCTCGGCTTTTAGAATTGAAAAATCGATCACAGTACTGATTTTTAAAAACATTATAATAACAAGCGCCTCAATTGCAAGAAGCTTTTGTTTGCTCTTTTTGATCAAATGACTGCTATCGCTCCGTTATAGTCAAATTTCAAACCACTTTCAAACCAGGATGCTGTTGCCCTTAGACGATTGTTTCTCACAGTCCAGATAATTATGGCTACATAAAAAGACTTGTAATGAATATAATGATAGCATACAATGGTTAAACCCCTAAACGTAATTTGCCCTTAACCTCATTTCTGTTATGTAGCACAAGGAAGACCAGACTTGACGGCCACGGGATCGGGTTGATGATTAGGCGGAAAGAGTATATTGTGATGGTACTCGGTGCTAGTCTCTCTGTGGCGTCAGGAAGTCCATGAGACAACACGAAGATCTTCTCGATCTGTCAAAGATAATAGCTAGCCAATTTCTGTTGAAAGGCCTCAGATTGACAATTCAAAGAAAGTGACCTATATTAGGCCTAGACGTGATCTTGACCAACATCACTCAGGAATCCACGAATTTACTGCGAGTATTAATCATTCGAAGTTGAGACGATTGTGATCCCTGTAATGTTAGATAGGCCTTATTAAAGCGGTTGTACGGTGAACCCAGCTAATAATGAAAAATGTAGAAAATATAAATTCAGAGTCAAGATATATATATGAGACATTTGTTACATTCCGTAATACACTCGAATTCATTTTCTTGAATACGGTGGCTGACTAAGCCCCTATCAAACTAGACAGGAGTTCTTGGCCTTTTTCTCGCGGGCAAAATGGTACTTCTTTAAAGAGGAGTTTGATTTAATAAATTTTGAATGAAGTACCGTGTTTAAGGAAGAGCCGACACAATTGTAACCGTGTCAAGCAAACAGTGAAGTGGGCCCGAATCCAACATCTCCAGTATAACCAGACAAAGGAACAATCATGTCCGCCATATGAACAAATCTCAGGTACAAATTAAAGACAAATTTAAGAGACATTTGGAAATCGAGTGGATAATACCTTGGGCGACCCTTGGTGAAGCTTTGTGTTTATTCTGATAAGGTTATTATTTCACAGCTAGCATGTATGATCAAGCCGTTTTCGGATGTAAACAGAACTGCGTCGTATATCAGTTAGTTGGGCGTACGTCTGCTGAGTCCCATTCACTGTACCCGGTATATAGGTTTGAATCATTCTGTCGACTTAACGTATACAAGGTAGTTTTCTGATGGCCGCTGCGTTCGAGAGGCATATTTTACGAGGTTTCTTTCCTGCTTTCTACTATACACCGGCAACTCAAAATCGTGCGTATTACGTTAAATACAATACAGTCAAATAAATAAATAAATCAGATGTTAATATTCAGTCATGAAGTCACTGAGACAGAAAAGGTGAAACCTCTCGATCTATCAAGCATAATGGGGCACCAATTTCTGTTGTAACTGAAAACCTCTGTTGAAAAGTACAAAGGAACGGAGTGATTATTACATTACTTTAGGGAAAACACTCCCTAATGATGAAAGAGAACTCGCCTGTATAACGCTGAATATCGAAGGACAGGCGACTAGAAGATGAACAGGTTGAATCTTAGACTTAATCAATATCTGACACACAGGAAACTGTTGTCAAATATATCAATGATTTTATTGAATATGGTGACTGCTTAATTGTGACCAACGACTTCCTGTTCCTCCCTCTCGTGGATAACATGCACTATTAAGTGAAGTATAGGGGTACAGATTGGAGGCGGCGATTTACCTCCACTTTGTTGCACGTTTTTTGATATATTTATGTAAAGAGTAATAACACTGGCACAGGGATATGGACTAATTAAAACCCATATATCATCTCATGTTCTAGATAAATTCTCAGAGACAATATTCTGGGTAGATCTTGATCTCGAGTTGTTATAGGTAACCTAAAGACATCTCGAGAAAAGGTAATAGGAGCTATATATGTTTGTATTTTTTGTTCTTTTAATATAATTTGAGTCGGTTCCTTACGGCTGTTTTATCTTGATACCGATAGGCAAAAATCTTTCTTATTCGATTGAACACTATCTATCGTGCATGCAGCTCCATGGCGCGGATGATTGGCTGCAGGTTCCTATATCTTGGTGCTCTCAATTGTAAAGGACAAAACCAAGTCGACGTTGTGTGGTTGAGCTTGCACTATACATTTGAACAGTTTATCCAGTCTTTCTTGTCTTTTGTTAATTATATACTTACAGGGGCTTCTGAGACGTTTTCCTTGACTGACTTTGATGGCGCATATACGCTGTTTCACAAATCGCCTCACTTCAGTCAAATCTTCTTAGTTGGGTCCCTGGAGGAGACTTGTATAATTTCTCGTTTCTCTTAAATATATGATAACTCATAAGCACAGGGTTTGTATTGCTAATTAAAACAAGTCTTGAGGTCAGCTTTGTAGATCGTCTCGAGATGTCTGGGATAAGAGGAGTCTATGCCTAGCTGATTCGCCGTTATATGTGTTACACAGGCTGACCTACTGTGCTGTCTCATTACTAACATAAAAGCCCTTAATGGTTCTATTAAAGAGATCGGACAAGTCACCTTAATTATGCCATTTAAGATAAATACAATGTCGTGAGCATATAGTCATATATGTGTTGAATTCGATTTTAAAAGGATGTACGGCCATTATGTACCACGAATATTGCGCCCATGATTGGTCTATTTTGTTGGTGTGATTGCAGTTTAACGCCGCAGGTACTTATTGCGGGTAATTTACTCTAAATATGGAGAAATGCGGAACAGACAAATCGGATTCATTTTAACCACTCCTTGTCAGAATGAGCACCTATAACATATCTTGACTCCGGTATCTTCGATTTGACGGATGTCCGAATCCAGTCTCGTTTCCATCCTCACAACATCTTTCCTCTATGAGGTTTGTACACTAAACCGCAGGTGTTTTGGTTTGTTTGATTGGGGTTTTACGCCGTACTTAAGGTTAATCCACATACATGTGGGCGCACCAGCCCAAAAGGGCAAGGAAATTCCCCCTTAACGACACTGGCAACAGAAAAATACGCCTCGGGAGAATATGACGTAACACCAAATCGGGATACCGCGCCCCTTTAGCCCCCAGCACACCAAACTAGGTATCAAAAACGCCCTACCCGTCCTAGAAAATCGTAAAACGGGTTGTGGTCGGGGTAGAATGTAGAACGTCCATCTCGTTTTAAGTACGTTGTCACTCCGTCTAATTGCAGCACGGGGAAAATTTTGAATAGGCTCAAAGTTATAGAGCACCCTTCCCGTCCATGAAGTTCTTAAACAGATCGTAAACAGTTGCTACTACGTTCACACACAGTTTGAGCCCGTTTTGGCAACATTTTCCAGAACGTAGTGAGAACTAGTTTGGTGTGATGGGGGCTTTAGCTCCGTCCAGCCACCCGCCAGGTGTTTTTGGATTTCCAGAAATTATTTACTTCCGCGTACATTTTAATGCACTGTGGCTGGCGTGAAATTAATAAGAACAGCTGCAATCGACGGAAACGCCTGTTGAATCATACAATAACATGATATTACCAATGTGTCAATACTTGACCGAATTATAGTTAATATCAGTATGGGAAGACAGGAGTCGCCGAGCTAACGTAGGTTAATTTTAAGAGCTACTGATATGCGGCGCCTGGTACAGATTGAGAATAAGCTTGGTGAACTCCTGAAATGTTCGGAAATTGGAGTTAACAACCTGTTCGTACGTAGCTTTATGTGTATATCTCTATAATAATACCGCCATGGTTTTCCACGTGCTCAGCTCGTATGGCAAGCCGTTCTACCATTTATTCCTTATTTCACCATATCATTAATTCTATAGTGATATCTTAAATTATTTTAATGATATCACCAATCATTTGATGATATCATAATTGATATTATGATATCATCAATTATTATATGATATCATTAATATAATTTAAGATATCATAAATATAAATTTTTGAAATTAGGAAAGGAATTTATGATATGATCAATTTTATTTATGATATCATGAAATCGTTTTCCATTTAACATATCAAAAAATCGTTTTGTGATATCATTAAGAATTTATGATATGTTTTAAGATGGCGGACTTTCAGTGGAGCACAAAAAAAGAATCTCTACTCAGTACATTTTATGGTCTTAGTGGTACTTGAGTAGCTGTGTCGTCCATCTTCAAATGAACTTCTATGAACTCACGCGCTCACACAGAAGAGAGCATTCCTTGTTTCACCACACAGCCGCCATGTTAGAACATATCAGAAATTTGATTTAATATATCATGAAATTCATACATGATATCATCAAAGAATTGCTGATATCATTAAATGATGAATAAAACAGCTTGCCATATATAGGCTTGCAACTTCTCCAGATGGAAACTGTGGGGTCTGTCCCCACAGGCTGTGAAAAAGTTGATGTACACAGTGCAATCGAGGACTTCCGAGTTGAAGAATACCAGAACTAACATATTTACAAGCCAGCTTTGTTGTTGTCGTAGTAGTGTTTCCACAAAAAAGTGCGCTGGAGAACGCATTATCCAAATTTTTCAACCAATTAATTTAAAACTGAAAAAAGAACCCCCCAGCAAGACGTTGTTCTGTTACTGTTTAAAAAGTATATTCAGTTAAGATTTGTAATCTAATGTAATCCCAGCTTTTATATACCGCTAAAACAAATCTTCACAGACATTCTAAAATAAAGAATCAAATCATTCATTCTCCCTACTGCCGAGCCTTTAAATTATTTTGTTAAAGCAAAATTTAGACGATTCACTCGCCAGCGCACAGTTTTGCGGAAACAGTACTTGACACGACAGCAAAAAGAATGGTTTGTCATTACATTAGTATTCTACTCAATCTCGAGAAAGGTATTAGTTTTGTTTAATATGCTCTACAGATTGTCTGATTTTGTGATGCACTATTCTATTTGAACTTTGGTTACGCTAGCCCTGGAAACCCCTTTATGGTGACTAATTTCCCTAATGGCTGAAGCACGTGTTGTACTTTGTTTGCTTCATGGTAAACCAAAGACGGATCGTAATACACAGCAGGACATTATCACTTGTTTATCCATTAGACGTAGTTGACGACGTGACTAAGAAATGACATGTGCGTCTGGCTTCTCGCTGCTGTTTACATCGTTATAGATACAAACATGCTTGTACATACGTGCACAGCATTCATTTGCTTCTTTTCGTGAGGTCGTCATCAAGACTTATTACGGATACGTATTTTAATAGATAAATAGTGGGTTTGCTAACGGGAGTTACCTATATCCTGGTGCTGTCATAGCTATTGCCTTAATGGCGCATCATGAAGTCAAATAATTAGTGCCTTGTTGCCATGCATAGACGTCGAAGGTGGGTTCTTTCAGCTCACCCCTCGGCCTAGCAAGCCTTAAGATGAGTGAAACAAACATAAGTACGGCGAAAAAAACAAAAAACGTTGTGCGGAAATTTATCCATAAAACTAAACCCTTTTCGAGGGAATGCTGACGAATAAATGAAGTTCTATACGTCCCAAAGTGTCTTGGATTTTGTTTGTTTGATTGTTATTCACTCGAATGACGCGTACCCAATCGGTTGAGGAAATCGCCGTAAACGAAGCTGACAGCACAGAAAACGCTACGATACGTTTACAGGACAAGAACAGACCACCGCAATAAGTCTGCTTCCTGATGCCACTCATTTCAAAGAGCACCAGGTGGCATTTGTGACCTATACTATGTTTTATTCTTGTTTATCCGGGGGTGGCCGTTTGTAACAATTGAACCGTCATGAAATCGACAAATAATACTTTAATACATAGAAATCAAATTATTTAATCATCAACTGTTTCCAACAGTATACAAAGACGCCACCCAATAACGCAGGTCTTTTAGATAGGTTGTATGTCAAAGCTTTTTATCCCAAATTAACGACACCACTTCGTATTTTCTCCATTAGTCAATTAGACAGCCATGCTTAACCCAACATATTTCTATTCTCTGTCTTGACAACGGCTGTATGGAAGGATAATTGCCAGATTAGCAAATATCAGACTATAGTGATCAATCCCACGAAACGCGAAACCAATTTGTGTATAAATTTATTTACACTATTTATACTATTACTATACGGTATTTTACTTGAACGGTGTACGTTGAAAACCAGAGAAGAAACCTAGACAAAACCAGAGAAGAAACCTAGACAAAAACACGTCTCATCAACCAATGAAAAATTCATTTTGCGGAACAATAATTTAAAGTCACCAGCAACTGAACAAAGGGATGGGTTGTTCAAAAGTTTGACCAAGATTACTGAATACTCTCTCACAGAAACTGGTAGATTGTGACGTCATAGAACAAGATTCTCTTTTTGAACAACCGGTCACAGAACAGCTTTTCTTGGGTAATACACTTATTAACGGGATCCACACGCTGGTTTCTGTGTTTGATTGGGGTTTTATGACGTACTTATTATACGTTATTTCACTCATATGACAGCGTAACAGCCCAATTGGGTGCATGAAACCAACCTAAAGGATGCTGGCAACATAGAAGACACTGCATGACATTTACAGGAATACAATACACCACAACACATCCGTTTCCTGATGCCCCTTTGCTCTTAGAGCACCAGAGTCTCGCCCCAACCACCCGCAAATCAGTCTGCAACTAGACCCTGGAAACAAAAACACCGCTTGTTTCTTTTTCTGAAAGTCTGATTTTAATAAAGCAAGAACAATTTTACTAATGACAAATTGGATAGTTTTAAATTGAAACCATATATTTAGACCATGACAATAAATTTCCATAAACACTGAACTTCAGTTCTATGTAGAAAGCACAAATACAGAAACTTTGACTTTGTCCGATAAATATTGCACAATAATTTAAGGTCCACATTTTCTCAACACCTTCTTTGTTTTGTCAAGTGTCAACTTTCCGAAAAAAATTAATTCAATAAATACAATGAAAGATGGCAAATGATACAAGAGACAAATGCACATAGAAAGTAACACCCCATTATATGCGCTTTAAAAACTTAATGAATAAAGAGGTGCCATACCACTTGAGAGTTTGTTTGTGGAATGAAGTTAAAATTCTGCCTTCTTTTTTAACCAAAGAGTATGCTGTGAGGGGGTTTACAACAAGTTCCTCTCCACTCCCATTTGTTACTGAGTAAAGAAGATACTGTAGCTATGATGTCTTTCATGAGAAGCTAAACACACGCCAACCTCAAACGTTCAGACCCTGTCCTCAACAACATAAAACTATGAAGGGGCTGTGATGGGAGTGGAAGGCAGTAACTGTGAGCCAGCAAAAGATACTCCTTAGCAATATGAACTACGGTACATGTAAGTCCACTGTGGAATCTCTTTACATGATAGTTTTTTATTTTACAAGTCTTAGTTAAACCATGAGACCACATGGGGAAGTTTGCCTGAAAAATGAAAATGTTAATATTATTAGACATTATTTGATGGAGGATGTTTTCCATTTTGGCCACAGAAAATTTGTTTGGCCAAATGAGTTGATTTGGTTTTTAAAACAAGTTGGTGTATGGCCAAACAAATGCTTTGGTTGTTTGTTTGATATGGGTTTTATATCGTACTTATGGTTATTTCACTCCTATGACAGCAAGTCAACCCAATCAGTGGAGGAAACCACCCTAAAGGATGCTGGCAACAAAGCAGACAGGACATTTACAGGACAAAAAACAGGACACCACAACAAATCAGCTTCCTGCATGATGCCCCTTAGCTCAGAGACCACCAGGACGCAGGAGGCTCCTACCCAACCACCCGCCCCAACATATGTAGTTGGTATTGGGTTTAATATTTAGACAATATGTCAGTAGATTGTTTACATTAAATTCATTTGAACTTAGATGTTTCATGTGAACAAAATATTAAGTTCTTGTTTAAAACGACATTATTAGATATAATTAATATGGTTGAAGCAATATTGGACCACCTCTAATTTACTGCACTGGTCTAGTAGGTATATGGCAAAACTAGTCAGTGGCTATAGAGATCTAGAATAAGAGAAATTCTCAACAACAAAGTCACATTGGTATGTATGTTTGTTTGGCTGGGGTTTTACACCCTACTTAAAGTTATTTCACTCGTATGATGATTTGCCCGCCCAAAAGGTTAAAGAAACAACCCTCAACAACACTTGAAACAGACAAAGGCAAGGACAGGACTCCAAAGAGGCTTCCTGATGCCCCTTAGCTCAGAGAACACCATGGCACAGAAATATCCATGACAACTTTGGTACATGTATATGTTTCCTAACTGATGAGGACATAATAAAGCTGAAAATATAATCTACATCCACATGACTTCCTTGCTCGGAGCATGGTTTTGGTATTAAACAACAATCACGCTCTAATTCAATCAACCAACAATCCGATGGCACACAGGGAAATTTTAAACCATTTGCACGCATTTGTCTAATCCATCATTTAATCTTCGCAACGAAACAGCCATTATGCTTTAAGGCATTTGAGCGAACTTTTCTTCAGAATTCAAAATTTTTACTTACACATAAAGAGAATAACGTTTCAATGATCATCAAACAGCACCAGCTTTGGGGACAAAATGTTCATAGAAACCCCTTGTAAGGTCTATCATCAGATCCTGCGTACACTCTGGCAATTCTTCGGTAAATCGACCTGCAATAAAACATACTAACATTGCTCAAGCATCCAGAATATGAGCTGATTTGTTTGTTTATTTATTTATTCATTTGCTTTACTAATAGACTAATAGCTAACTTAATTATTAGCTTGGCTATTTCACTCACATGTCACAGTTTGTTTATTCAACGGGGTATTTCACTCACATGTCACAGTTTGTTTATTCGATGGGGTATGTCACTCACATGTCACAGTTTGTTTATTTGATGGGGTATTTCATTCACATGTCACAGTTTGTTTATTCGATGGGGTATTTCATTCACATGTCACAGTTTGTTTATTTGATGAGGTATTTCACTCACATGTCAGTTTGTTTATTTGATGGACTATTTCACTCACATGTCAGTTTGTTTATTTGATGGGGTATTTCACTCACATGTCACAGTTTGTTTATTTGATGGGGTATTTCATTCACATGTCACAGTTTGTTTATTTATCTTGGGGTATTTCACTCACATATCACAGTTTGTTTATTTGATGGGGTATTTCACTCACATGTCACAGTTTGTTTATTTGATGGGGTATTTCACTCACATGTCACAGTTTGTTTATTTGATGGGGTATTTCACTCACAT
>JAVFBZ010145056.1:5768-20522 GCA_032466195.1 Katharina tunicata | reverse complement strand
GGCTGGTGGTATTGGCAGAAGCCTCAAGCGCCCAGGTGTTCTAATCAGAAAGCATATTTTTTGTGTTGTCCTGTTTTCTGACCTGTTGATATACTGTGGTGTTTTCTGTGTTGCCAGCTTTGTCTAGAAGGGCCTTTTGTGTTCCTTTAACCCAAGTACAGCATAGAACCCCAATCAAATTGATTAACAATTTTTTTAAATTGCTGTATGCAGCTTGTCAACTGAAACTCTTATTTAGTTTAGCCTCTTTTAGTGGTACATTAATTGCAAACCAACAATGGCTGTTAAATTTCACTGTTCACATAAAATATATTTCCTTATGGATTTCCCTATTTACCTTGGGTATAACACTTAAAAGATTTCTTAGTTACCATCCTTTTCATTGGCAGGATGTTATTATAATACAATAGTGCAAACACAATACCAGTCTGCACGTCATAGATTAATGTTACCTAGTTACATACATGTACAGTCTATATATGTCATTCCTTTCGTCATTAATAGTTTTTGCAGCTCATATAACATGCATATTGTCATGGCCTAAATGTATAAACAGAAAAGAATGCAGCTCAGTACATTCATGTACATACAATCCTATTTCTAGTTACTAAAGGCATGTGGTCTGGGGTAGCTTCCTGTGCCCTGGTATCCCTGGTCTAAGGTGCATCAGGAAGCTGGTTTGTTGTGTGTCCTGTAAATGTCCTGTGTTTTTTGTGTGTTGCCAGTGTCGTTTAGGATGGTTTCCTTCACCCATTGGGCTAGTACGCTGTCAAATGACTGAAATAAGCTTAAGTATGGCATAAAACCAAAATCAATCGAACAACCCAATTACTTATGTGCCTGACCATTATCATATTCTGAGGTCCATACAAGTGTTTCATAAAATCGGTCATCGTCTTATACATGTAAATTCAAATTTAGAAGAATGCAAAAATTGTCTACACGGTTAAGCTATTATAAACCCTCTGTTTTTGATATTCTTATAAAAGTTTTTAAAAAAGAAAATATAGATATCTAAAAGTAAAAAAAAAAAGAAACACAGAAAAAGTAATGGTTGTTCAATGTCAACTTCACTTATACATATCTATAATTGACATGTTAATACTCAGCGTCCAGGGATTTTTTTCTTTTCTGATAGATCATCTAATTTGACAATTATTCTTTACAACAGCCTTGAAGTATTTTTTTGCTTTGATATAGCCTGAAAAACCTGATATACAATTTAGTTATGTACATTGATATTTTGTGAAAAAAACAACATAATGTCAAGAATATATGTTACATGTATCCTTGTCCCTACTTTCAGTTTTAATTAGTTTCATCAAGGAATGTATAATTAGAATCTCACAAGCTCAACCTCAACAGTATACAAATTTTAAAAAAATTGTGTACCCGACATTTTGCATTGACAGATTGTTCTTACGGCATAATTTGAGGTATCTTTTTCTAAATATAGATATTATTTAATATTGAAAATGAATATTTTAATATTTATTAAAATTATTAGTAAATGGTTAAAGAACTGATTATGCCGATTTATATTTACACCACCACTCTTTCGTGTAAATATTGCTGTTGTTTTGGCAAGATGAAGTGTAATATATTTAAGTGACATTATATATGTAACCTTTTATAATTTTGAGAGAAAACTGAATCCTTGTTATAACTGGTGTGTAATTCTCTGTGCCCCAGCATGACTGCCTACATTTACCAAGTACCTGTCAAAACACTTAGCCACATACATTTTTATTTTTTACACAAGAGCGCAATTATTTTTATTTAGACTTGATATTTTATTTTCATGTCAAATTTTTAATACATGTAAGGAGGAGACCAGCTTTTCTTCAGGATTTTAACATGCATTGATGAATTATTAAAACTCTAAGTATATAAATCAAATACTGTGCTGTTACATCCATCTTCGGGAGATGAAATTTGAATCCATAGAAGTTTAATGCACATGTAAATCATAGCATCTTGGAATTATTTTATTATTATACTGTATATAACATAATTCTTCATAGACCATTGCCTTAACCTACCTATCATCTGTGTGTTTTACTAGTGCCTGGCTGCCGGTTCCAGTATAATGAATAGAGAGGTAGAAAGTGCCAGTATGAGACCACTGGCTCGGGCACTCACTAAGAACCTGGATAGTCTTCGAGCTATACTCCGAGACCAGTGCCTGAAGAATATCAACTCGTACACTGAAAGGGTAAGCCATAGTTATATCATATATTTTATGATTAATGCATTAAAAACTATACTGCTACCTGTATTTTATCTAGTCCTTTATGTATGTTTCCAGATTATATTCATGCTGTCATACTTAACACTGGAGGAATGTTATCTTTCTAGCATGTCTAACAGCAAGAACACTAAAGTCACTACACATTTTATGGTTGTATTAAGACTTGCTGTCTACTGTTGGAATACAGCGCCATCATATAAGTGAAATACCCTTGAGCACGGCGTTAAACACCAATTAATCAATCAATCGATCAATCTATTCTTTTATGATTTTCAACAGTCTATCTCAAAGTTAAAAAGCCAGAAATTTCACAGATATGTTCATTTTTATTTCTATTTTGAAGGGACAACGTATTTATTTGTTTCCTGTAGTGCTATTTTTCAGTATAACATGATTATTTTTATTTTTTTTCAGATAAAAGAAGCTCTGGTTATTTTTGACAAATTGTTTGCGGAGTTTGAGTTAAGGTAAGGTTTCTTGGGTTGTGGATCAGTGAGGCGTTGTGTCTTGGTCAATTTGTTCTCTTTAATTAAGGTCATGTTGGCATGTTAATGAGTTTATCAGCAACTTCAATATACACAGGCAGGTACATGTGTATGGCTGGGTGGGAGCTTCCTGTGTCCTGGTGCTCTCTGAACTAACGGGATTCAAGAAGCCGATTGAGGGTGATTTACTTCACCCACTGGGCTGGCATGTCATCATTTGAGTGAAATTACTTTAAAAACGGTGTAAACAAACAAATCATTAGAGATAGAAAGTATATTTCCACATGTCGAGGAGTGTGAGAGAGCCGATTTTTTCGATATCGAGTCCACCTGTAAATCTATGACATACATGTATAAAGCTATACATTCATTGGGTGATGCTTCTTACAAGTGTTTCTCCTTTTAATAAGTCATTATATTAAACAAAATTCAATTACATTTTTATTGTTATAGTTATGTGAGTGCTATGGTGCCAGTGAAGACAATGAGGGAATATGACCTTCTTCAAGAGGTCATTGTGCTATTCTCTGAAACTGTCCAAAGGTAAATAATTATACTCGATGTTCTCATGGCAAGTTATTTTTTATGTTTTTTAGTATAACATCACTGCATAGCTGACACACAGATAAAGTTGGTGTGTAACACAAATAGATTAATCAATCAAACATTGAAACTTGTCTAAACCGACACCTGAATACACCTACTTCTCGTCTTAACTGACAGTGTGGCTTGTTTCGCCTTCTACCTTGTCTATGTTTTGTTTAAATTGTGAAAATTGACATCTCCGATGCTATGATGTGTCGCCTTAACCAGGTTTGCTGTGTATCAAGTTTTTGTATGTCGTTTGTAGATTAGATATTTCATCTTGGTCAGCACTATAAGCATTGTGTTAACAATTTGACATGTTTTAATTGTTTCTACAAAATGACATTTACAGATCTTTAGGATTAGAGTTATTAACTCAGGACATGATAGATGATTACGACCCAGCTCTCATGTTCACAATACCACGCCTAGCCATTGTCTGGTAAGTACGGGGTTTTAATAATCCTTTGGTTTTAGGATTCTGTTATCTATTTACTAAAAATATCACTTTATAATATTTATATTTATACTTATAATATATAATATTATATTTATACAAGAAATGCATTACCTAATATATGTGCAGTGTATGTTAGAAAACAACATGGGATCTAATTTTCCAAGCAAAATAATTATGGCTACCTGCAAATTATTTTGGTGAAATCTCAAACATTGTTAAACTTCTGCTGACAGTGGTTTGTTGATCTACCCTGAGGGCCCCTTAAATCCTGACAATGACCCCCTCAACATGCCAGAGATGTTCAGACCTTTCCAGACACTACTGTTTAAAATCAGGTTAGATATTTCTGGGTGGATCATATGTAGAGATTTGTACCTTAAATTTTTATATTTATTTTTTATTTTTTTCAACTTTGAGCTATCACTCTAAATACAAAAACAAAATTAGTTCCATAAAGTGAGAAAGCCGAGCACTGTATAAGAATTGAAACCCTTATTATTTTCTAGGTTTTAATTTAGACTTTTTTTTGAAGATCTTGTTAGTTAACTCAACATTTTGGTAATTGGTCTAGTATAATTTGTTAACAATCAAATTGAAGTTGACTGTAAATCAGTGAGTCAGATATTCATTGAAGGTCCATAGTCGATATACAAAATTAACTTATTTATTTTTTTGATATTTCAGAGAACTGCTGTATACCCTGAGTAAAGATGAGTTGTCTACCCTTGAGAAGGCTTTGTGTAGTCAGGGTCAACCTGTGGGTAGCAGCAAAACCAGGGAGACCCCCACTGCAGGTTACGCTGGGGCAAACATAGAAGAGATCCCGGCAGAGGGAAATGACTCTTCCTTTAATTCAACAAACCACAACGAGCCTAATGTTAGAGTTAGTCCATTGGAATTAGAAAGCCCAATAATCGTCCACACCCCTAATTCTGGAAGCCCAGTTACTCCAGTCGGAGAAGATGAACACTTTAGTTTAGGTCACATGAGCCAGTCGCCTTCCATTGTTACTATCGTGGCTCAGACACATTCTCTGAGCTCCCCTAATACTGAGCACCTAGAGGAGTTAATGGAGCAGGACAAGTCATCGCCTGCCTGTATGAACCACCAGGACAGCAGTGACTCGGGTATGCACAGTGAAAACACCAGTCTTTCTGACACTACTCAAGATCCAAACCCAGAGAATACTCAACAACAACAACAACATGGTTTAAAGTTGACAAATCTGACAGGTGATGATTCAGTGTTTTTGGATAATGTTCAGGAATCAAGTTCAAACCAAAGCATTAACTGTGATAGTGAAGGTGCAATAGAGATTGAGAGTAAAAAGAGTGAAACTGAGCAGCAGACTGTTGTTAGAAATCAAATTAATTGTCCCGATTCTCACTCAGATAAGCTTCAAGACAATACCTCCCCTTGTGCGTGTTCCTCCAACCAGAGCTGTAGTAACACTGAAGGTGCTGCTGTCAGTGAAGAGATTAGTGCAGATGATATGTCAAATTGTACAATTCCAGAAATTTCTGTGTGTGGTGCTTCGTCAGATAATAGTGACTCAGACAATGCAAGCAGCGGGTCTGTTTCTGATAGCGGGACACTTGTTCAGCATTCAGATGAGATTTCTGCCTGTCCACAGACTGTAACCAAGGAGAGTTCAGCAAATGTGCCGCAGGAAAACTCAACCAGTCCAAAACGAGAACTCCAAATGGACCATTGTCATTTTTCAAACAAATTGTCTTCGGATGGTAAAGATATCTATTCAGATCAGATACAGCCCACTGATCCTAAGCCGAATGGATCAAAGCTTAGAGATTCCAATATTCAGTCTCAGAAATCTGGAGGTCATTCCTCCACGCCCTCTCGGACATTTGATAACCTAAAGGGAGGTAAAGCCGGGACAGGAATTCAGGAGCGAGATGAGACAATGTCGGGGGAATATTTGGAGGTGCCCAGACTGCAAGCTCTGAGGTACAGTTCTGACAGCATCACGTCAAGCTGCTCCAGCTGTAGGTCAGGCTCCAGTGTTAGCAGTGAGTGTGACTGGGACAGGGAAAGGTAAGAGGACGGGTTTATATCTTGGGGCCTTTGTTAACTGTTATTCTCATACCTGTTTAACTCCTTGCTTGGTTAATAAATGTCTCGTATTAATTGTGTGGTGGTTGGTGGGAGCTTCCTATTGCCTGCTGACTCTTAGAGCTATAATGTAAGGAACGTAGAGGAACAAGTGTGTTCTGCATCCTCGTGTCCTGTGTTGTCAGTTGTGTCAAGGGTGAGTTACTTTACCAATTGAGATGACGTGCACTCATATTAATGAACTAAGCTTATGTATGATCAAACTTTCTATCAAACACACTAAACAAAAATAGGGATACTAAATGCTGTTACATGGTTTAAATCAAATTGTATGAATATTGCACAGTCAATGTGAGACTGTATGTGATAATGGTGACCATGTTGTGCTATCGACTCATCATTATAATTATTTTCATCAGTTGTGCCAGCAGTGAGACGAGTTCCTATAACTCAGAGTGCCATGATGATGAGGAGATAGCACTAGCCATACAAGCCGCAGAGTTAGCATCTCGCAATGAAGCCAGATCAAGATTCAGGAGCAGCAGTGACCTCATCCACAGGCTATTTGTCTGTATTTCAGGTATATACTTTGTGTTTAGGATCTTTGTTTTAACTTGTACTTGGAAAGGTTAAAGTGTAATTGTTGTTATCGCATTTCTTATCATATACCTACAAGTCTCACTGGTATGATACAGATTCATCTGATAATTTCCGTAACAGATGGTTCGTATCAGTATTCTCTGAATTTGGTACTGTTTTCAATGCTTTTGTTTACGTTACCGCAGTGCCCCCTACTGGACATTCCTGATGACTGAGTGATAGAAAACACTCATAGGCGAAACTGGGTATAAATCGGAGTATAAATCTGGCCACTATCGCTGAACTGTTTTAAATAGCAGTCTTCACATTGTTCTAAGTAGTCCTTAGTTCAATTGAGCCAAGTGTCTGTGAAATAGACATTGTATTTTTAATGAAATATTGAAGGTATATGATAAAAAGATTATAATGACAGTGCGGGTACTGGGCCCTCTGGCTAAGGGCAGTACATGTACGTTTCCAGATTATATTCATGCTGTCATACTTAGCTTTGGAGGAACATTAGCTATCCAACAGCGATAACACTAATGTACACATTTTAGGGTTGTGTTAGAGTTACTGTCTACTGTTGGAATACAGCGCCATCATATAAGTGAAATACCCTTGAGCATGTTGTTAAACTCCACTAACTCAATCAAGCCGGTACCGGAGTACATGTTATAGTATCAGCTGTCATCATCCAACCTCAGATAACTCTAGCTGATACATGGTCATGTATTCTCCACTGGCATTATTATTACTATATATGACATGTTGATTTTGACAATATATTATTACTTCATGTTGTCAGTAGCACTGGAAGAACTTAAGTATATCACAGCCTTCATAGTTCATAGTATTTTGATACTTACCAGTTTATGATTTGTTTGTTTGGCAAATAAAGTGCCATCTAATTCCGGGTAACAAAGCATTATGTGTTTTACTCTGTATTCACACATGCTTTGTGAACTGTTGCCTGATAAACTTCAAATAAGGGTTGTAGCTTCCTACTGTAAAGATGATAGATAATATTGCATGCCATCAAATTCTGTGATGACATGTAAGTCATAAACACAAACCAAAACACTGATAGCTTCCTGAAATGCGTCTTCCTGCTAAGGTGAAGGCTGGTATTGCATTTCCACCAAATTCCTTGAAACAGAGTACATTCTATCAAATTCTAAGCCGCTACATGTATGTGACAGTCATTAAAGTTTTTATGTGAGAATGAAACAACTTTTTTAAATTTAAAACACATGTCTAATTAATTGAAAATTTAAGATGTAGCTTCATATAAAGGAGACCAAATTCTGGCTGCTTTGCATACAGTTGACCACAAGTTTTGAAATGGATTGAGTTCCACCATTACTTATTTGTTTTGATAAAGAAAACAAGGATTCTCAAGAACGTGTTAAGAAATGTTATTGTGTGCTTGTTTTCAAAATAAGCTCTGGCAGGTACACCTACATGTAGCTACTCAGCTTGTTATCACAGCATTACAAATCATATTTTGACTTGATTGTGGTTTCCAGGTGTGGCTGATCAATTACAAACAAACTATGCCAGTGACTTAAGGAACATTCTCAAATCCGTGTTTGATCTGAACTGTTCTGAACCACTTATCCTGGCTGATGACCTTGTGGCTGCTGGAAGTCAACATTCAAGGTCATTCCTTCCACCAAGTTCAGGGGCAGCTGGCCCAAGCAGTGATCAAGGTCATAGTTCAGACAGGAGATCAAGGTCATTTGAAGGTCAGTTCAAACAAATTATATTAACAATAACGTACCTAAATGTGGCCTAAAATTTAAACGTTGGTATAAAATCTCGAAACTAAAACATATAGTTATAATGAAAACAAATTTTGTTTCACTCAAAATAGTTTTACTCACAGTAAATAGTTATTTTCACAAATATGCATTTTAAGTTTTCATGTTGATTTGTGCTGGTAATGTTGCAGACCCCCCTCCATGGGTACCAGACGAGGATTGCCCTCACTGCTCCTCCTGTAAAGTTCCCTTCACTATGGTTAAGAGAAGACATCATTGTAGGAACTGTGGAAAAGTAAGTGTTTATATAATATATACAGCTTGTGAGGCATGAGGAACCAATCGGTACATAACTATAATGACAGCCAGAAAGGCATAACAGATACCCCTTGGGTTGTTGCCACTCCCATACATGTTGCAGCTTTAGCCGTTGTAAAGATTGATCTTAAATCAGTATTCAACTCAACAATGTTAACGATAGGGGGAGGTATGCTTAAGCTATGATGGATATCTTATACTGCGAGGTGTAGCTGACTTGCCTAATTCTGGTGATTTCATTCAGGCTCTTTGGCATTGCCACTGAGTAGTGAAATAACCCCCCAAAACAACATCTATAGTATACGAAACACCCTTTAAAAGATATAAACTTCAGGTTAGTGATCGCGGGTGGTTGGGCTGGAGCCTCCTGTGCCCTGGTGCTCTCTGAGCTAAGAGGCACAGGACGCTCATTTGTTGTGGTGTCCTGTTTTTTGTCCTGTAAATGTACTGTGGTGTCTTCTGTGTTGCCAGTGTCGTTTACGGTGGTTTCCTTCACCGATTGGGCTGGCACACCGTCATAAAAGTGAAACAACCTTGAGTACAGCGTTTTTTCGTAATCTGGAGATATCCTATCCTGTATTTCATTCGTCTGTGTGTGTTTCTAAATGATTTTGTAATTAAAACATTGACATTATTTTAACATATTGTGGCTGTTTAAAACCATATTGCACAATTAATGTTGTACTCCTATTCTCGTTTGCATTATCCGATATTGCCATTTTTATTCGAAAAGGGTTAGTTTAATGTTTTACTTCGTTTCTTTTCAGATCTACTGCTCTCGCTGCTCCCAGAATTCAGTGCCCCTGCCTCATTTTGGTCATGCAAAGCCCGTCCGTGTGTGTAACCATTGCTTCATGTTTCAAGTCACACCGTTTACCATGGCGGAATAGACACAATACTTAATATACATGTATGATTTGTCCCACTGGAACCACGAGAATCCCCATTCATTGTGATAAACTGTCATTACAATTTGAAGAATTTCCTCCGATTATCTTCATCCAGGAATTTATTGTGTGCTATACCATTTTTAATTCTCATCATCAAATCTGTGTCAAAATGGCATTGGTTATTGTTGGAGAGGACATCAAAGGTGAACCAGAAAGACACCATTGATTTGGTACTGCTCACTTACCAATGTCGTGTCCCCGTATCAGATTGAACAACATGAAGAATGTAAAGCTGTATATGAATAGTGGTTTATTTAGATGTCTTTATTTGTATCCTCTGACAGTTTGTGGTCTAATGGTTGTCCTGACATACTCGGTCTGGCCCGGAAAGGATAAGAGTATTTTGAAATAAATTCCTTTCATCACTGATTTTACCATAAGAAAGAACATTTCAAAAGAATTAGCCTTAAACTCCTTTTTTCTCTGTCTGATTTATGATATGGCCATCATCTTTTTCTACAGCAGATTTCCTTTGATATCAATAAAAGTTATGCTTTGTCTCTAAATTGATGGCAGGTCCACTTTTCTGTTATCGTTTGTGATTGTTCAAAATACATTTATAACAGTCATAGGGTGTTCTTCATACAAGTCCATAGGGAAGCAACTGATTCCTCTTTAACAGTCCAAAATGATGTCAGCTTGATACTGGGCAAGAAATCAGCGATTGAGTTTAAGCAAATCTTTCAGTACAAAATTATATTCATCAGAAAAATGTGATACTATCCTTTTATTCCATGTGAACAAAACCTGAGCTTGTACTTACATTCTATACTTTTGTGTAGAAGAACTTGTGTATGAACAAAAGATAAATTCAATCGTTTATTCATGGGTCAAATTTTTAGAGACAATATATTTATTTGCTCAATTTTTAATTGTATACATATTTCTGTCTAATGACATAAATAATTCAAACCATGTTCATTTGATTCATGATTCGTTCTGCTAATGAATTGAATTATTATTAATATTAATATATTATTGTTATAAAGAATTTAAGATACATGTCAAACTGTTACATTATTAACTTTCTTGTGAAATTGTGAGGTGTGTGTATAGAAACTTTTCTCTTTGTTTTTTTGTGTTATCATTTTTTTCAATAATTCCCTCCACATTAATTTCATAAATTTAGTTGCCTATATGTTCATTTACTTGGCTTTGATGATTAATGATAATGCTACAATTCCTCAATTTAAATTAGCTATACCTATGTCTCTATATTTGTGTGCTTCCAGATATTACAGTTACTACTCCTTGTCTAAGATTTTAGTCTCATCATAACCTTTTGTCTGACTTTTGAGCTAATCTAAACAAATGAAGTGCAGAGCAGGTGTGTGGAATCAATTGTATACTTACCAGATTGTGGCTCCATGCATGCACGGAAGTTCTTCTTCAAGCTTGGCTATGCATGGTGATCTGGTTTTGATATTATAAAATGGAGTTGAAGATTAAAAACATTTTTTGTGTTGTTTAGAAAGTGACCGTTTAGAGTATTTTCGCTTTTTTTGGGATAACACTTCCTGATACTGAACAGATTCTAGTTCAGGAAATTTTGCAGGCTGAGACTTGCGAGAATCGAACCCACGACCAGAGTCAGGCAGCAAGTCGCCAGCAGTAAATGTCGGCCACCTAAACCACTCAGCCATACGACCTTCTACTCTACTTCTACTATTCTATACACTGTTTTGTATACATCATACCCAATATATATACTGTTTATCTAAAACCAAATTATTCATACTGTACACATACTGTGAAGCTTGTGAAGGCTAACCCCTGGATACTGTTTAATCCTTATTACACCAACCAGCCGTTTTGCTCCACTATTTATTGATTGACAATTGAGGTCTGCGAATACAGTGTCAGAGTTATGCACATTTTACTGCATATCTTATCCAGTGACAAACTGAATGTTTTTGTTATCAATTAAATGTAAAACCGTTATTATTGTCCATAGGTTATATACATGAAATAACTTACATCCTTTTTTTTTTTATTTAACTTCATCAGTTTGGCCTTTTGGGGGGAATACCAAGGCAAAGAGAGACTTCACGTTTCTTACATTTAATACAGTTTATCTTGTAATCTTAAAATGCTTGGAAGTTTCTTTACTTACTTTGACGTTTTAACATCAATGTCAGAGCCGTCATTATATACAAATTAGTGCCTCATATTCATATGATTCAAGAATTTGTTTACTTTTCAGTTTTATACAAATTTTGTATCAAATATAGTGCTCAGCAGATATACAATGCACCACAATACATTAAATTAGTATCTAAAAGTAGTTAGTTCTAACTAAATTCTTATTAATAAACCAAAGACAATATGGATTACAGCTTCTCCATTTATTTAACGCACGGTTTCAATCATTTTGTCATCCTTCTCATACTTGAGAACGGTGTTAGTATAGACATGAAAACGTTGTGATAAATAAATTATGAAGTTGTAAACTATATAGTCTTATTGCTTTGTAGCTTTTCAACTTCTACACACCACTTCAAGATGTTAAATTCTTATTGCTCTTAGGTTTATGGCAAAGCATAATAATATGCGTTATATAGTTTCACTTTTAAATCCGATTCCTCCACAGACCGACAATGTATGGCAGGTAGTTAGGGCAGGAGCCTCAAGTGCCTTTGTTCTCTGTGAGTTAAGGAACAACAGGTAGCTTATTTGTTGTTCTGTTTTGTCTGTTTGTTGCTATTGATGGCGGTTTCCTTCACCCATTGGGCTGTTACGCTGTCATGTTAGTGAAATAACCCTACCCTCATCAAACAAAACAGATCCACAGGTCTATGTATGTACATTGTACTACAACATGAAGTGCTAATCAAGTATATGTCATTATAACATTTGGGATCTTTTCACCTACGACTGCGACCATGATACATTTTGAAAGCACTTTATCTATATGTACTGAGTGTTTACCCTGATTTATTTATCAAACAAATGAGTTTGACCTGCTGCCTGATTACGGACTATGAGTGCCCGTTTCACAAGACCTTCGTAAATTTACGCACACTCACACTTGAATGTATTGTGTCATCACGACAACTGAGAATTCGAAACGTCGCAAAGGCTTGGTGAAACTGGCACTAGATTTTTTTTTAGTACAATTATTTTCACATATTTACATTATTGTGATAAACTGATTATACATGAAATGGAGGTTTTTGTTGGTTATCTATCACAGGCTTTATGGGTTTATTTTTTAACAGTTATATTTTTACAGTTACATTTGGTTGATTGCCTCATTTGTTTATTAAAGAAGCCAGGTCTGCTCGTAGAATCAGGTTATTATTCTTCTTTGAAGCAAAACATAAGATCATACATTTGTTTTTTGTTTGAAAAGCAAATAAATTGATAAAAAAAGGGCCTTTCAGACCATTGTGTCATTCCTAAAACTTCAGTGGAAATTTTATTTGAAAATGATGCCACCTAATACAAATTTAACCTGGGGTGATGCCTTTTGCAGTTGAACATTTTCTTAAAGGTTTTATAAAACTACCTGCAAGATATCTCTGGATCAGACATTGAGTAATTTGTGTATTTATATGGATGGTAATTTTGTTTATTTTTGTTTATTTTTTTTGTTTATTTATACCATTATTTGTTGATTATTATTATTATTTATATATGTGCACTTACAAAAATGTTCTAATCGTGGATATAATAAAAGACTTGAAAAGGATAGCAGTGGACGGATATGAAATATTCCATCAGTTAACTAGAAAGGGTTAACAAAAGGCTGGCTTCCATCACATTTAGTTACGGCTGCTATGTTTATGCTGACTATTCTGTGAAAAGGTTAACTGCACCATATGTTAAAAAGTAGGCTGTCATTCTTGAGTTTCAACACATTTTGGTATTGTTCATAATGAATTGTGTACTGTGGTAGAATTAGCATTTTTAGCTGTATGAAGTTGCCTCATTTATGGAATAATGAAAACATAACAAACATAATGTGTTTAAACAATATAGCCATGTGCAGTTGAATCTTTCAAGATACATCTATAAATATAATTTGGGAAGAATTTCTTGGAAGGTAAAATTTTCATTACGGTATAAATTGGGCTGTTTTTAATTATTTCATATAAAATGGTGGGTATTGAATGTATAAATCAGATTGGAATTAGGGAATTCAGGAACAAGTTTATGACCTGAATAAATTTAACAATGTCTATCATTGAACTTAATTGTAACATGTTTTACTATACCTTGTTAGTGTGCTATGAAATGTATTGGAATTTAAATGTATACCATTGCCTATTATCACCAACATTTAAATCATCAGACTCCTTTGTGTGAAGCTGAAGTGAATAAAGTTTTATTGTATAAATGATGATTGCTTGTGTTTCTCTGTAAATGATAACATCATATATGGAAGTGTTAATGTTAAAAAGAACCAACAAACAAGAGAGAACACTGAATGAGGCCCACATGTCAAATACAATTTGCTTGCAAATTTAGATAATCAGGTTTCATGGAAAAGTTGTGTTATCAATAAACTTAATATATAGTTTAAGCCGCATTTAGAAGCTGGGTTCATTACAAAAACATGACGACTGAGATGGATGAATCGTTGCTTGAAAACGATCTTAGCATCTAGACCAAAATGTCGCTTACCAATATATCCAGAAGTTGAAAATCCATCTCAGTCGTCATGTTTTTAAATTTAATATGTTAGAATTGGAGACTGGATAGTGGAAGCTTCCTGGGAAATCAGGACGTTGATTTGTTGAGTATTATTATGAGTAATCTTGGTTTATGATCTGTCCGTCTGTTTGTTTGTTTGTCTGTTTCCAGTTACGTCCCATGTGGTTTCTTTCACTCACTTGGCAGGCAGGTTGGAATTCAGTCAGCCGTTCAATCCGGTCTCTCATTCACTTCTTTCTCATTCTCTCTGGTCTCTAAATCGCTCTGTCATTCTTTTATTCTGGATGTCTCCAACGCTGTAACAGACTTTGGTGTAGTGTTATTCATCTTGTAAATGTAATGTAAATGTAATGTAAATGTTATGGTGGTAAACCTTCACCCATTGGGCTGGCACACCCTTATATGAGTGAAAAACCTTAAGCACAGTGTAAAACCATAATCAAACAATCTGTTTGCATCCAGCGTGTTTATCTATCAGGACAGCAGTATGTGTATGGCAAGCCGTGTTATCACTTTTCCCATATGTATAACAAAAATTTCACTTAAGTTAAAAAGAATACCAAATATGTGAAAAGAATTTTACATATCTTGAAGAGAATTTCACATATGTCAAATAAACTTTTATTTCAAATATCTG
>JAVFBZ010145045.1:0-20522 GCA_032466195.1 Katharina tunicata | reverse complement strand
ATAGTGTGAAGTTATTGTGTTGTTGGCATGGTATTCCAATCAGCAGTAGCCCTTATCATTCTTAGATTGGTAAACCTATAGTGTCTGATGATGGTTTACAGTGATAAGACATGATAGTTCTTCTCTTACTAACTGATCAGTCTGATAGCATAGTACATGAACCCTTTCCACCCTGGGCAGATGGTTGT
Source organism: Katharina tunicata (assembly GCA_032466195.1). NCBI lineage: Eukaryota > Metazoa > Mollusca > Polyplacophora > Chitonida > Mopaliidae > Katharina > Katharina tunicata. The sequence continues at coordinate 20,334 of JAVFBZ010145045.1, read as the reverse complement.
CCTCCCTGATCACAGGCACTCAAAATCAGCTGTGATGTCTCACAGATCCCAAGATGAACACCCACCACTCTTACTATATATGCCTCTTATGGTGTGCTGGTAGCTTTGGAATTATTATTATTTCTTGTAAACTAGCATTTTGTGATCTGGAGAAGTGTCAGTTTCTAATTTGTTTAAGGCGTTAAGACATTAATACTCTGAAAATATACACTGTTTGTGTATTGAAATGTGAAGTTTACGGGTAAAAGCGTATAATATACAGAGTAAAAGGTAAATGTAATGTAGGAAGTGTCCTGATTTGGGAAATTTTGTTAAAAGACTGAAATTCTTGAATTCAGTCAACCAAAACTTCAATTTCCATGGGGTTCCGCCCACTGCCTGCCCCACCCACTGCTGTCAGTCTGGCCTTAGACTGCTGGCTGACACACTGAAGGAGTAGGCTGGACTCAGTACAACATTCTGCCACCAGATTTTGGGTGAGTCAAGATCCTGTTCAATATTAGTTCCCTGATCACTGATTGCCCACCACTTAACCAGTTGGTTAGTATTAGCTGTATATTAGTTTTACTGCAGAGCTTATTTTGATGTATTTGGACAGTGATTTAGTATATCCAGACAACTGGATATTGTAAGCCTCAACCAATACCGACATGTACATGGCCTGCTATTGTACATATTTGTACAGTTCTGTTTAGTTTGACACATGGCCAGTAGATCTAAATTAATGGAAGGCAAATACCACTGGATAATATACATGTAGATGTTGACTGAGGTTTAAGGATAAGGTTAGCATAACCCCAAAGGTGAGGAAACCAATAGCAGGTATATTTATGTATTTACACATGTACGAGGTATTTTACTAAATTCTACTTTTTTTTACAGTTTTGTTTAGTATTTCTAGTTGTTGTCTGGCTATTATACATGTACGTTTCCTCAGCCACCACATGAGTTGTTGACAAGTCCATTTCACATCTTTTCACTGTCAATGTAATTGTTTTGAAATGAGAACACTTCCATTGATATAGAAAGCTAGATCTGCAACATTATAAATTTTCCTGGACTTAATAGATGTAGATTTTCTTGTACTAGTATACAGGTGCATGAAAAACTACTCAATGTTCTCAGTTGTTTTTGTGTTTGTTAATAATTAATATGCAAATGAAATACTAGTTATTCACTCAGCAGGTAAATAGTTCTGTAGTTTTGTGTCTGTGACAGTGTCAAAACATGTCCTAGTTATGAATAACCTTTACTACATACCGTGGTCATTCTAAGCACATCCTTTATTATTGAGAGCCATCAAATAGGTTAGGCCATCAAATAAGTTAGGCTTAAGGTTGACTACCATGAAGGGTTTACTGGACAATGGTCAGTGGTCAGATCATGTCCTGTCTTGACCACATCTGGTTTTATTTGACCACTCCAATTACCATTTCTTTATTCACATTCTTTCTGCCCAGGTACTCAATATGTCAACTTAAATTTTCAAGTGGCCGGCCAACCTGTTAAAATGGAAACCATTACTCACTTTATATGCTTAAGCTGCACTGTCTTGTTGTGCCTTTAACAACTGATAGATTTTGAATCTTGTCTGATTAAGCTCTTTACTTAAAGAGATGATACACATAGCTTTTCACACTTGTGAAAGTGAAATCTCTAGTTTGAGATAAACTACAGTGGAGCATATACATGAACATACAGTATATAATAATTTAGCGACTTTAATTAGTCGATATCCCAGTGCCAGTGTGATTACTCTTGACAAAAATACATACAGTACATGTCTATGGCTGTAGAACTAAAACTAAGGTGAACAGCCAGAAAGTTATTATCTTTTTACACACTGATAATATATGTGTTTACTAGGAGTCAAACTGAATGAGCCACTGTAAACAAGTCATTTGTGATATTTTCTGTGCAAAGTCCTAAGATCTCATAGTTAATATGTTTTATGAGCTTGTACTGAATGGGTCTTTTCTTAAATGGATGGCTTGTGGTGGTTAGGTTAAGAGGATTGGAGGAACAATGTTACTTTCCAAAATGCCTAGTTAGAAACCATAATCAGGTAAAACATGACGACTGAGATGGATTTTCAACTTCTGGATATATTTATATTAAATCCATCTCAGTCGTCATGTTTTTATAATTTACCCAGCTTCTAAATGCCACTCAAACAACATAATCAGGTACATTTGATTTGTGTTATATTTGTTGATTGGCATGTGTCATTGATAATTCAAGGGTTTATAGCATAACATACAGTGTAGTGATGGTTAAAAGGGTAGTTGGCAGGAGCTTCCTGTACCCTGGTGCTCTCTGAGCTAAGTGGCATCTAAAAGAGGATTTGTTGTTTAGTCCTGTTTTTCTTCATTTTAATGTCCTGTAGTGTCATTTAAGCTGCCATTGTCGGTAAGGGTGGTTTCCTTCACCTATTGGGCTTGCCTGGCAAGTTTGACACCATACTTAAGGTGATTTCTCTCATATCTTAGAAATAACCTTAAGTATGGTGTCAAACAAATAGAGGGATGATTAAATAGGATATACATGTACAGGTCTACAATCACACTGAGATGCCCTGAAACAAGTGGAGAACTGACTGTTAACATATAGCACTTGACTCTAACATGTGGTTGGGAGCTAATCTACATTCCTCACACATGATTCCAGTGAAACATGAGAAGCTCATTTTATTTTTATGGCCGGCTGTTCATACCTCATTAAAGACTCATCTAGATTGGCAATCAGCCTGAATTGTAGCCAGTGTATCCTTTCATTCACTTAAAGGCTATTTTAAACTAAGAGGAAATATCCTCCTGTGCCCTGGGTATTTCCCTTTGCCAATTGGGTTGGCTAGCCGTCATATGAGTGATACAACCTCAAGTACGGTGCAGAACTAATAAAACAAGCAAATTGCTCTTGTACTGGATTAACAAATCAGCTTCATAGCAAAAAATCCAAGACCCATCCTTAAATTTGAGACCAAATAATGAGCTGTGGCAGTCCAAACAGTAGCCGTACAAATTGATGATGCTGTTGATGATAACTGATAAAATTGTTTTCATGAAAGAACTTGGTGCCAAGATTATTTGACCAAATTAAATATGTGTTACTTCTGTCTCTTCTTTTTGTGGGCTTTATTTGAAATCTGGTCTACTTTATTTTCAACAAATGTTTTTGGGACGGATGTGCATGTGTGACTGAGTGTCTCAAAGGCTGATAGAACTTCATGTGTATTGCTGACTAAACCTGCACTGTAGCTCTCTAACCTTTATGTTCACTGATATGTCCTAAAGCTTTCAATTCCATATACATCTACACCTATATATATGTAGACCCGAGTTCGAATCCCGGCGGAGGCAAGCAAAATTTTCTTTCTCTACATTTATACAAAAATATATGTAGAATGGAACAAAAGCAAGGGCTCATTATCCTATTATCTTTTGTGTTTTTTTTCTTTTTCCAACTGGAACACTGTCTCTATTGTTTTATCCATGAATACCCAGTTTTCTTTACTTTTTGCTGAGCAACATAAAAAAGGGATATGCCCAAATTCAGACATGGAGAACGGAGAAGTGCTATTTGTTTTAGCCTTACCTACATGTATATTTAGAGCTACCTGAGGTGAGAAATAGCAGACATTAACTGTGGTCTACCAGACTGATAGAGCATTAATATATCACTGCTGTAATTCTGACAGTTACAATGTTCCTATTAAATTAGTCTGTAAAGGAGTGGTTGATTGAAGACAACCAGATATTGTGTGTGTGTAATTAAATCCTATAGTTCATCTTTCAGGTGAGTAAGTTACATGTATTGTTGGATTACATCTACATTACAGATGACTTTGACATCTTTTAACATGGTTTAATTTATTCCCAAAACTTTGATCAAGTGCTTTTTTGTTGAAAAATTCATTCATTGTAATACATTAACCTAAGTTAATTGAGTTACATTCAGTTTTGTTTTGTAATCAAACCGCGAATATACATTCTCAAAAAATAGTGTGCATGACGTCAACATTTATGGAATAAAATCTGTTATTATAGGCTAAAGGTACCAGAGATATTTGACCACAATGCTGTTGTGTTGACCTGGCATATTTGCTTTAGAAAGGATATTTGATAGCACATTGAATGATAGAATCAAGTTGTGTGTATTGTTACTGGTTACTGTGGAACCTTCAGAACACCTGGGAAAGCTGGTGGTATTGTCAATATAATTTAATGGATCAGCGCTTGGCATGAAAACAAGGTTCAGCTTGTCCTTTCTTAAGAACTGTAATTGAACCTTTTGTACTTCATGACAATAGGAAATGTGTTCCAATATCTGTTAACTTAAGTGTAGAGATAGACAGGAAAACACTGCTATTATATTATCTTGCTGATTCTCATTCACATTCTTATGTTCCGAACAGATTAAATTTTTTACTATGAATCAATTTAAGATTTTGAAGAGCTTTCTTTTTTGTGCGTGGTTATTTTTAGTTTACATATAAAATAATGTTGGCTGATATGAGCCATGTAGGTAAGCTGTCTGACAGTTTATCTTTAAAGACGGAAGTACGTCAGAGTGTGTTATATGATTCTATCCAAACTCTGTGCCGGTCTGCTGATGAATTATTGATTGGGCTGAGCCAGATAAGGCAGGTAGGAGTGGTGGTTATCTGTGTTCACCTCTGTTCAGGTAACTAAAGGATGACTCAGTCACTGAAGAAGCTCCCTGACACTTACAGACTGCATGTCATCTTGTCAAAAACACACTGAATAGTAAGGTTACCTGAATTGACAGGAACAAAACACACCGAATAGCTACCTTGACAAGTTAGTGTTATCTTTATCACCATCTTCTTTACGTGTATATATTCTGTGTTCTGTTTAAGGCCAACTGTCACATGTCTTCCATGCTATTATAAGTACATGTAAGTATATGTTACCTGAAGAACAGGTAGGTTACATAGACTGAGAGTCTTGTTTTAAATATGTTGTCTAGGTATATTTAAATACATTAGATGATGTATTAACAGGTACAGGTATGGTATCTAATATTACATTCTTAAGATATACGTTATATCACAATAATATTCATAGGTAATTAGAAATATATTAAATCAAAGGCTTCTAGTAATATTTCTTAACCACTTTGTTTTTTTTGTGAAGACTTATTTTAAAGGACAAATGTTAAAAGTAACGGAAGATGTGCACATTGAACAAATTTATATATGTCTGAAGGGAGGAAATGTGGGCATGACATGACAATCTCAAAGTTATTCTTTATATTTAAAGGAAAATTAATTTGAGATAAATATTTGTGCGGATATGCTCTTAGAGCAGGAAAATGTCAAATACATATTTATGCAATTGTAATAGCCTGTCTTCGCTTGCCTATGTACAGTTGAAATTAGACTTCCTGCAGATTTAATTTGTCATAATAATTATAATATTTCATGATGATAAATAATTTATTCAAACTACATACTTTCATACAACGAGGTCCACTAATTAGGGTAGTAGTCGCTGATACCTCCATGAAAAAACGGATACATACATGTACATATGTATACAGTTGAATCCTCAGACAATTTATCTTGTGGCTGCAGAGTTTGCAGGGTGGTTTACGAGATTTCTTCCCGGTTTTCCACCATACACCGGCAACACAAATTAGTCAGATTAGTAAGTCGTCATATAGGTGAAATACTCTTGAGTACGACGTTAAACACCAATCAAACTAACAAACTAAATCATACAGTTTATATGACAAGATATAATCTGTCTATAACAGACAAGGTTTGAATTGTTTCGAGTTTTTGTTTCTTGAGAGTGTCAACATAATGATACTCATACATATTAGAAACTATTACATGTAGCTCACACATGAGTCTAAATCAAGTGGTGAGCTCGATTTGGGATGATAATACAAATCAGGTCACACGTAAGCAGTATGGCATATTTATTTAGTCTACTTGCTTAATAATTTTAAGTAGAAATTGAACATGACAGCTAACAGATTTCACCTCCCACACCATCAAGTGTCGCCAGTATAAATTTGATGTTAACCATATCTAAGGGTGTGCTTAGTGTTAAAGTTTTCTATGTATTACTTATAGGATATCAGTATGTTAGAGAGGAAGAATAGATTTCCTACTGAATCTCAGCACCTGATTTAGTATGGTGTTCCATTAGTACTAGGGCCCATGGGAAATTGATGACCAACATGTACATTAAGAATTGATAAATTGTTCATCTTTTTCAAATAGTGCAATGGCTGGAAAGGGATGGAAGTGGGTTGTCCTATAGCATACATGTAGAAAGCACAAACTGTCAACTCAAATGTACATTATGTATCTTTTAGAATATTAATTTGTTGTTCGACATTTCTTCAAATTGTAATGGTCCCATCATACTTTACATGTAGCACCTAAATGATATATTCCCGAACCTGTTGTTTAATACATGCATATGACTTTTTTGATTGAATACAAACAAAAGAAAAGCTCTGGAAGCCCTGAACAGATTATGTTATTAAGTTATGATTCACTTGATGTCATTTCTAACATGAATTCTGAAGTATCATGTAGAGTTTGTTGTGTTTTTATATCCTCACCTGTAAAACCATCAGGATCTGTGATAAATGATGTGGTCTAACCTGTTACCCTCAGTAGGCAGTCTGGTTTTATGTGTATGTCATTTAACTGGGGAAGAAACTGATTAGTTCTGTGGTCTGCAGTCACAGTGTCAGGTAAGGAATAAGATATGGTTATTATCAAAGACAGCAGGGGTTTATTAATATCTAATTTTACTATTTCTAGGGTCTGTTTTTATTTATTTTTGAATTTCAGTATTTATTTTTTCAAGATTTATTGGTTGATATGTGTCAGGCATCAGTCAAATCTACCTAATATACCTGTACCTGTCAATTTAATTAGCTGGTTAATAAATACTACATTCTTTGGGTGGGAGCTTCCTGTGCCCTGGTGCTCTCTGAGCTGAGGTGCATCAGGAAGCCGATTTGTTGTCCTGTTTTTCATAATGTGAATGTTTTGTGGTATCTTCTGTATTGCCAGCGTGGTTCCCCTGGATGGGCTGGCACACCATCATATGAGTGAAATAACCTTAATTACGACGTAAAACCCTGATCAAACAAACCATACAACCAGGGAAACTGGGGCTACCAATTTAATCCACAAGTTTGCTTCAAGCTGTTCTCAAAATATATTCAGTGTATATATGAGCTGTTTTGAGCTGCTCTGTGGTCATATAAGTTAAATACATGTAGTCTAGTAGGGTGTAAACTCTAAGGCCGTTTAAGCCCTAAGCAAACAGAAACTGACCAGTAAGTTCCTGCCTTTATTTCAATTAAATGCTATTTTTTTTTCTTCTGAAGCAAATTTGAAAGTATTTTATTCGTGTTCTTTTCAAACAAGAGTACTGATTACTATTAATAGGTGGGTTAAATACAGGTAAATAGGCTATTTTGAAGGTAAAATGAACTTTGATCTGACATCTGCCCTTGTAACAAAAGTTGTAAGCATACCTGACATACCTTCACCCATTGTTACCTCCATGACTAGTATAGGGGTCATGTAATACATGTATATTGTGTGACTGTCAGTATGTCAACAAGGGGAAACTGACCTCTTGGACATTCAACACTGGGTTAATCAAGAAGGTCATCAGGTGAAAATCTCTTCCCTCAGGTAGTCACTGATTGTGTTGTGCTCAGTAAATATATTCTGTCACTATCTAAAGTATTAATGTGTCTGAATATATTAGTGTGTTAAATATATTAGACTTTGGAAGCACTAATTGTGACCGTGCTTCAGCCATCAAGAGGCACCTTGACTTCTTTGAGTTACTGTAGGAAACTAAGCTGTTAGATTGACAGACGAAAGAGCCAGATTATTTTTTATATTGATCATTATATGTATTATTAATAATTTATTAACATGGTTCATGTATTTAATTTTTCTTCTGTAATCAAACTCAGTTTACCATGAATACATATGTGACCTGCCTTTGACAACTTCACGTTCACTACACTCTGTACAGTATTTGTTGTTACTTTACATCAGACTCAAGGTCTTATTGCACCATGTTATTAACTTATTATGTAGAATTATATACCGGTATATATCTTGTGATGTCCTTGTTTATTGTCGGTGTCATACCGGATGACCCTGTGTCCTGAGTGTCTGATTTGAAACTTATCACCATCTCCACGTTGTAATCCCCATTCTCTAACATCTATGTCCTGGTTTAAGTGTTATTCCAATTATATTTACATACTTCACAGTTGTTTGCATGACAATCAGTCATATCATAATTAGTGCGGAAGTTTTTGTTAGTTTTATAAAATGTCTGTAAATTTTTGTTAAGTTTAATGTAGATGTGCAGGTGATACACATGAGATGATATTGTTAAGTGAACTGTGGATGTTGTATTTATACCATAGTTACTTTATAATTAATATCATTTGAAATGAAACTCTGGTCATTCACAATTATTTAAATAATAAATATATTTATACTATAGGACATTAAATATTCTTTAAACTAAGTTGATCAAGGGAATTGAGTTGTCATAGCTAAACTGTTCCAACACACTTTCCACAGGCAACATTGTTTTTTTCTTCTTTGGTCAAAGTGATTATTTTCACTGGACACATTCCCTTCACATTTGTACTTTGAAAGACTGTACCAACCTCTGGCCTGCAGGCAACTTGAAAGCTCTGTTCAAACATCTCAAGATTCATATGATAAGTAAGATTCCACACTACTCAGTAAATGTTACTGAAGCCTGGTATCTTTGTCTAGCATCTCTCTTACTGAAGGCCACATGTAGTTAATTGTAGAGTTCTAAGGTTCTTAGGGTGTCTAAGGCGCTGTGAGAGAAGGTTAGAGGAGTTTGTTTGAGGTATTCCCTCCAGCTGGCGTCAATCTATTTTTACTCCTCACCATTTGTTGAGAGATGGGTTGTCAGCTTCTGGTCATTGCTTTTTACCTCAAACTTTATCTCTTCACATGTTGATCTGCTCAAACCATACAACTCTAGTCCCTTTTTATTGTTTCACTGCTTTACTGCCTTTTTTTCCTGACATTTTCTATCCATGGCATATGGAAAAGCCCTCAAGGAATAATCAGCGTGTGAAACTTGTAGGGCTTTGAACATTTGTGAACAAATCTGAAGCTTTAAATGAGTACACTGCAACACCGGATACTGGTAATTTATCAACCAGGTTTGCAATCAGAGTTAAAATAACCAGCAACAACAACAGATCTCAAACGACATGCACTGGCGTCATATGGTTAAAAAAAACTATATTTTGTTGAATTGATGATGATTTCAATACATTGTGATTATCTGATACATGTCAGTCTGATATCCAGTCTATTGTCAATACTAATTGTTTATGTTTCAGCTTATTCAAAAACGTTACAGCTAATATTATTGATTATGTGTAATGTTACTAATCTGTCATTATTTCTTTCTGCTTGCATTCAGGATCAGAACCTGCCTTGTTGAATACTAGTCTTGTGTCAACGTCCGGATCCAAACAGGTGATACTAAGTCAGGATAACTTAGACTGTCCCCTTCAGACGTCTCCACCCAGCTACTACCCAGGGGAGGATATTGTGCCCCGCATCTCACTGGCCACCACAGAGATGCAACTCTCTCACGCTGCCCCCATAAAGGGGCTAGAAAATGGCGCTCTTTCAAGACACTCAAGCACAAACTCTACAACGGAGATCTCACCCCGAGATCACAATAAAGTGCCGTCATATCTTAAACTAAGTTGTGCTGTTAGTGGTTACGGGAGATATAGTTCTTACTCATCACGAAAAGACATTAATTTATGTTCTCCTGGTAACAGTGTGTCATCGTTGAGATCTGATGGCTCAAGTTCTGATTCTTTTGGTCGGACATCTTCTGCTACTAGGGCAGCCAGTTTACCTTTACACTTTACAAAGAATCACCTGGCCGGGGTGAAGTCAGCAGGAGATTTAAATGGTCGGTTAGGTCAGGCTCTGTCAAATGGACATACTGGGCTTTACCCTACTGGAGATGTTCTCAAGGTATATATCAAACATTTACAGATTCTCTTTTCAAGGAATAATTGTCGTGCCATTATATTATTTTATTACCCTAATTCTTCAACCTTTTCACCCTCTTCAGTCAGCCTACTTTGTTAAATCTCAGTCACAGAGGCTAATTTATAAGTTATAAAGTAATCTATACTAATAAATTAATAATTTATAATTGGATTACGCCCTTTCCCAAATTTGCTTGTGGTCTAATTTCATGTACCCTATTTGACTAAACACACTCAAAGGGGGTGAAATGGTTGAAGAATTAGGGTAATCATTACTTTATTTCTCAATACCACTTTAGAATTCTATGTCACTCTCCGATAACGTGCTACCTTTTTATTATCTATGTTGGAGTTGGAAAAGGGGTTCAGTGCCATGTTATATTTCAGGGAAATTTGACATGTTCACCGTACCGTGATTGTTCTCCACCCAACTTTCACTATGGCAAGTCTTTATTTAAATTAATTAATTTTGAGCATGATAACTATGAACACTGAGCAAATAACTGGAAAAAAAGAGTTGCAGGAAGATCCAATAACTATAATAACCTCCACTATGATTTATTATAACATCAATCAATCAAACAAACAAATAAACCAACCAACCAATCTATCCTGAGGTTTCCTTTTAATCTAATTGTTTTGTATTTTGTAGGATGGTCAGTATTATTTAGACCTATGTCAGATAGAAGAGGAGAGGTTATTGGTGTTATGTGAACAGGCTAAAGGTGATATGGGGGAGACAACTCTACCTGAAGAAGGTTAGCATAACTAGTAAAGGGTTTGGAGCCAAATGTTATTATAATGGGACTTCCATTGGGACACATTATATGTTCTCTAGAGTTATGCCCCTTTAGTTCAACACTGAATATACATTTTTACAAAGACATCTTCTATATTTTCAATGTTTTTGAAAGCAAATTGTTTTTGTCAAAAGTTGATTCCACTGTATGGAACCAAAGCTTTGTTTTGTTCACCATTTACACATAGGTTATCTAACATGAAACCATATATTAAGATGGATATTATGAAAGTCTGTTTGACAAATATTAACATAATCATTCGAATAGACAAGAGTGATATTCATCCTTATACACAGGCTCAAGTTGAATCTATTTCTCACACTACATTTTGTAATGTATACCAAAGGAGAAGAAAACAAAAATAAAGTGAATCTAACTAGATAGAGTAAGACTTAAGTACAGCAGTTTTAAAAGGGATGTCTCATTGTTCTGGGTTTTTGGATTGCTAGCTTTATCTTGTTAAAGCCTATTTTGTCAATTTGTTTTGTATGGTGGACTTTTCTTGCCATACAGGAAAGATCTTGGTCAAATTTAATTACCAATATTCAATAAATGTCCATGAATTTGAAAACATCCACAAAACCAGTATGCCCTTTAATAAACTAACAAACAGTTAAAGTAAAACAATATCGACAATGAAATATTTTGAATAATAATTGTTATACAGACACAAACCATATGACATGAAAAGTCACCATACAATTAACTGACGATCTTAGCTTTAACAATATAAAGAAAGTTATCCACACACTCAAGTGTAATCTATCTATTCAGGATCCCTTTAGTTTATTTATGTTTGCTCCTCTTTAAAATGAATGTAATTGTTTTTGAGTATCAAAAAATCTGCTTTTTGTTAAACGGTGGGGTATGAATACTGTTAGGCTGTCGGGGTGTACAACAAATTGGGTTCGTCATTTTCCTTTGCAGATCATGTTGTTTCAATCATTTATGCCAAACAAAATAGATGACTGAATTATAGAATGTTTTATTGACACGTTTTTACGCATTAATACGTACATCACATGAAAAGGGTGTGTAGAGTGGGAAATTTATTATTCTTTTGGATAAATAGAATATTTGTCAAGAAATTGTGTCTTTTCTGAGGATTGTGATCACGCAGTGCTAAAGATGACTTTTGATACATATTGCTACATGTAACTGTACATATTTTAAAGTTAAATTTTTTAGTTTAATTTTTTCCTCATTGCATTTCCAGCAAACGGTCGGATAAGAGCTGCAATAGGAAAAACAACTTTATTGATAACAAAGAAGTGTAAACAGTTCAGCGGGTTATGCCATAAACACATGGTTAGTAAACAATTGACAAGGAATAATGATACTTTCTTCTACTTATCTCCTGAATGTATGTGGTGGCCACCCTGTGTATCTGTTGGTTGTGCATTGGACTTCTGAACCCCCTGTAATGTACTGCATTGAGTCCTAGTCATTGACTGGTTGAGTCCCCTGGTTGAGCTTACTGTAGCTTTCTCAGGGACATTTCTTGTAGATGCTGAGTTTTGTGTTCCTTTAGTAAAAATTATGAGTTAAAAAGTGTTCCTTTAGGTTTTCCATAAAACACCAGCAATAAAAAAGTCTTTATATAAGTGAAATAAACTTAAGTTTATTTATTGACAAAATGATAAACACCAGTCAGATAAATGATGACATTTTTGTGAATATGGAGCCTGTATTCCTCTCTTGATAAAGAACATAAGAGATAACTTGTTTATCACTTGTCTTCAGTTGAGTTAGTTACAGATGACTTATTTGACACCTGAGTAGAGCTTGGTTGATTTGAGGGGGTGCTATTTAAAAAAAAAAAATACATAAAACTTGAATGTAAAAGATAAAAGATCAAATGACATAATGAATACCCCTGCACACATATCCAACAAACAGTTCGATAATAATTTAACTTTGTTTTCTTTCTTGACTATTTCAGAAACCGGATTCGTCTGACAGACCCACAAAATGGGAAGATTTGCAAGGTTTTTGGGATATGGTGAAAATACAGATTGATGACTTAGATGAATTATTTGCCGAAATTGCATTTATGAGACAAAATGAATGGAAAGATGTGCCAATTAGATTACAGGTATTGTACACATATTAAACAACAGGGTTTGGACTTTTCTACTGTGGTTTTTGATTTCCTCTTTGTGTTGATAGCATTTTTATTAGTTATTTTTACAATCTTAGATTTGTTTATTTGCTCCTTCGTTAAAAATCCTGTTTGCTGTGGCATTGATTCCTATTAATTTCAGTTCCTTTCATGAAAACAGAGAAACAAGAAAAACGTTTTGAAATAATAATAAAAGCAAGTTGATGAATAGCAATATAGATATTCCCCCCTTTTTTGACAAAAGAGCTAAATGAAATACCAGCAACAAAAAACTTGCACTTTATTCCCCAGATTGTATGTTTTCTTGTGACTTTATTAGTAGGAGATTGTATGGTTTGTGTATTTTCTCTAGTCAGTGTTTTCTCCCTCCACTGATGATACACCCTGATTAGATTAGGCTACCATTGCCTCTGTAGTTGCCTTTCACTGCACTCACCTCATTTTTGCTTGTTTCCAGTCCGCCCGAAGTTCTGCCAATTCTAGTCCTAAGTCACCCAGTCTCTCGTTAAGCAGTACCCCATCACAGACCCCAGGGCATACCCCGGGACACACGCCAGGTGAGAGAGAACCACACCCACACTGAGTAACAACTACTGGGTAAAATTCACTGCAGTGTAAATACACCAAGAGTACCAGTTATAGTACTGTGTGTCATTGTGTAACCTACATTACAATACCGGTTGTATCGTGCACTGGTATAACGCTAATTTCAAAATGTTTGTATCTCAATTGTAATTGTGTCCCGTGTCCAACACAGTGGTTCATATGGATCACGTCGCCCTTCTCTCCGTCCTATACACATGTTCCTGATAGCACTCTGTATGCTTTGTTTTATTTACCATGCCCCAGAATTCTTAACTCTTTTAGTGTTTTTTTAATTTATTTGAATTGCTGTGAACTAGCCATGTAGCGTAGATGTGGTTGTGTTGTCAAATAGATAGCTTTTCATGGTTGTTTTGGTGGTGGGATTATTCAGATCTGGTGTACTGTTATTACTCACTCTATAATGTATTGTCTGTGTCATTTACACGATGCCATGTTATCTATCCTCACACTATGGTGCATTGTTATAACCATTTGCACTGTACCATGCCCCAAATATCTGTTTGCATGTTGGAAAGCTGCCATAAACATCTATGAGTTTAAGTGGATGCCTATGGGAAAGCTTCAATAAATTGTTGTCTGTGTGAAAGGTTGTAGGAGTTGTAATGGTTTTCTGTGGGAAAGCTTCCACTTAAGTCTGTGTGTCTAAGTGGGAAAGCTTAACGGGTAATTTGACTTGTATTGGTCTGAGTGGTATGGACTTGTACGAGTAAGAGGGTTTCCTGTGGACTCCACCGTAAAACTGTTACTGCCATTATATAAGTGAAATAACCTTCAATACAGTGTCAAACAGCAGTCAAGCCATATCAGAGTTCTGATTTGTTTTATAGATTAATAGTTAAAGATATTTATTTTTAGTTTAGATTTCCCATTTTATAGGTGAAATTGCAAAATACTGACCAGTATCATATAAAATGGTTAGTTGGACATGGAGGCTGGCCCAATAGAAAGTGTTCTCAGAAAGCTGGTCAGTATACACCAGGTTCAGGTGTATTTAAATACTATTCATATGTTGGTGTACATCGATTTCACTGAAGTAAAATGCTATTTAAAATAAACAGTGTGTTGTTTCAATGTTCACAGCATCGAGAAGAAAACCAGTGATCCTGAAAGATACTCCAGACTCCTCTCCGGAGAAATCTGTTAAATCACGACAAGCCGCTAAGGCGAGGGAGGAAGCAAGAAAAAGGATGCTCGCTGAAAAGAGAGCAGCTATGAAAGAACAAAAACTTAAAACGCAAGAAAAACTTAATTCTCAAGAAGTAGAGATTTTTCTGCCAGACGGAGTAAAACAGTGACAGTGTATGAATGCCTCAACAGAAGTTATCTCCCTTAACTGTGAGGGTTATTTAATCCACAAGACTATGGGGCCAGAACCAGTGTTAGTACAGATCTACAGTGTGCAGAACTAAACCCACTTTATTTTTACATTTGTATAAATCTATTTGTTCGGATATGAAAATAATTTGCCAATTTGAGGTGCTTTCCAAACTTGTGAGTAAATGTTATTTTAAGGTAGTTCCAGTGGTCTGTTATATTTATGTGGTTGGCATGTGATAATACATGGTCAGATCTGATTGTATATAGTACTCATTGGTCAATAAATACAGCTTTCATCTTCATGAAATTCTATTGGTGTAATGATAGGGGGAGGGGTTATATAAATGCTGTTTACAGTAGTATTGCCAAATTCTTAATAATCAGATAATAACTAAACCTTTTCTCCAGGATGCAAGATAATGTGATCTCGTCTAGTATCTGAAGTAATGGATAATTTAAATAAGTTAATTTTTTTTCTAGTGGATAGAAAATAGCAATTCTGATTGTTTGTTAATACAAGTGTTAATGAATCACTTGGTGATAAGAACTGTTTTAAACCATAATCTTAATTGGTGATAAAATTCATAAAATGTGATTTCCTTCAGTCAGCATAGCTAAAATACTGCTGAATGTGGCATAAAACCCTAATCTATCAATCCCAAATACAAGTAGAATACTGACAACAACAGGTTCTCTATCCAATACATTCAACCTGAAGGGATACCGAGATAGTAACCAGTTGCATATTGTTCTTTAGTTTCTCATTCCCTGGCATTCTCCTTCAAAAATTGGGCCGCCCTCTAGATAAGGGCGTGTGTCCAGATTATATTCATGCTGTCATACTTAGCACTGGACAAACATTATCTTTCCAACAACGATTACTCTTATTGTTACTTTAACAGTTTTTGGTTGTGTTTGAGTCGCCATCTGCTGTTGGGATACACTGCCATCATATATGTGAAATACTCTTCAGCACGGCTTTAAACACCAGTTAATCAAAAATTGGTCTGTCCTGTGGGTGAATAATTCTTAAGTGAGGAGTAAGACACAAAGAAACCAGAGGAATCCAGATCAGGTGAAGCTGTCTCCTTTAACTTTTCGAAGACGGATCATATTTATTTATGTATTTATGCGACACCGTTGTGGTAAAGGAGGCATTTGGCTGATCTGTCACTCAAACAATACACATCTATTCAGTCAATTATCTTTATACCAACATCCAGTCATTTATAACTTAATACTGTTTCACCATTTCTGTATGTACACAAGACAATATTTGTATATATACTACATCGCATCTATTTTGACAACATTTTTACAAAGTGTATTGTACAGGCTTAATGACAATATGTATACTCTTTACTGTGCCATTTAATTGAACCATTTGGGTTTAGAATGTGTAAAATTGTTATTTAATTATTTGTAAATTAAATTAAGCAGGAAAAGGTTTGATAAGTTTTTGCGTTTATCTTATATTTGAAAAAGGAGTTAAGATATATAACAAGCTTGCTTGAAAGGAATAAACTGCACTTTTATTAAATCACCTGCTTCTCTGGCAATTCATTTAAATTGACAGTTAACATTTTGCTATATACATAGCACTAATCCAGATGTACTTTTTGATTATTCAGGCTTTTCAACTGAAAAAAAAAAATAGAATTTTAGAATGGGTTAAGAAGCATCAGTTTTGTTCAAGTGAATTCCACTATTGAAATGACAATGTATTAAAATCAACTTTTTTCTGAATTGTTGGGACAGTGAAGGGTCGATGGTTTATTCTTTTCTTTTTTTAATACAAACATTTTAAAAAATGTTTTTGTTGACTTTAAAGAGGAGGTTTTATGCTAATTTTTTTTTTCACTGTATTTTATGTATGTTTTAATTGTGAACACTCGCAGTGCAATTTGACAATTCTCTTAAAATCCTGCAAATAAACTAGGCAAAATACTGATTAAGATTCCTGCATTTGTTAATGTTTTGAATTGTTAAATGTGTACAATGGGCTACAAGTAGTGGTAGAATCCCCACTGGATGAGCAGTGGGTGATAGAATGTTAGGATACAGTGTATCGATAACCATACTACAGAACCTGTAACCTGGCCAAATCAGACTTGATAGAAAATAATATTTTTTTAAGTAAAACTCTTGCTTTCGTTGAACTCAAAGGCCGGTTGTTCTATATTCTGTTAACTTAATGGCCATTTAGATGATGTTACGTAACATTGAACTTCTTTCACGTCTTCAATTGATGTCAATTTCTTTGTGACTCGACATCATCTAACGGACTGCTCGGCTAACAGAGCATTGAGTAACTGGCCCAAGGACAACTAGTCGCTTCTTTGTTGGTATGCTCTTAGAAAATAGGCTACCAGGACAAGTAGCTTTTGTAGCAATAGAACGATTAATGCAGCAAGCTTGACCTGCCAGAAGGTCCAATTGTTACATACAAATCAACCTTAAATAGGAGTTCCATCACAAACCAACAAATATTTGAATTTCCAAATCTTGCATCAATTAATTTGTTTCAGTCGATTTTTGGCCGAAATTCAGCGATGTAGTACCTTTAAACTGACCACCAGTTCCTCGTGTAAATGTGGCTCACTAGAATTAATTAGGGTTGTCCTAGTCTACAAAACACCACCACCATCAAACAGCCAGGCTGAGACAGGAACGAGTCAACACAACTTCTCCTCAAGTAGAGGCTCTCTGGGCAAGAGCAGTATGTTGCAAGTTGACATTCATACTGGCACTGGGGGAAGATTATCTCTTTCCAACGAGCTAAACCCTGAAGTGACTTGACATTATTTGTTACCGAATTTGCTAGAATTTTTCAACTAATTCCGTTTGCCATGATTTTAACAAGATTTGATGTTTGTTTTAATTGTGGGACAGTCACGTTAAAATAAAAATTATTCAATGAGTACAAAGCTTGTACGGACCCGGAGAAATCAAGCTGTTATTCAAATTTAATAGAAAGAGGGTTGGTCATATTTGCTCACAATGACTTTGATCCAGCCTCAGTGAATGACCTTGTTTGTAACGGGCCAACATTTTGAACCTTGTAAGGGGTGTGGCCAACACGGTTGACTAGGAGTGTAGTTGGTACATCAAAGTGTGTCCGAGCTGCGACAGCAGATTGACACATTTACAATTAAAAATTCTGACCGAATTTTCAGATTTTAGTTTTTTAGTTATTATAAAACTCTTCTTAGACCTACAAATTTGATGTTGGAATTATTGGAAAGCCTCTAACTTGTACTTATTGAGAAAATTATAAATTTTTCATGAGATTCTGTGACAGTGCAAAATTCAGAACTTTTGACTGCGTATGTTACTTTAAGGGAGTATCAGTATTTCTGCTTTTAGTTAAACTATACACTTTAGGTAACTCGTGCCACCAGGACTGCTTGACAGTCTCCAATATTGTTTGGGGATTTATTTGACCTGTTTTGGTGATTTATTTAACTCTTGAAATACTGTTTTTTACAAAATTAAACGCTTCAAACAATACCTTTTTGATTTGCCATTTCATTCAAATAAGAATTTTTGGAAACGGAATGTGCTTGAAAGTTTCTCCCAAACATTAAAAATGACTTATGGGTTTACACTGTATTGAAGGTTATTTCACTTTTATGACATCCCAATGGTTTATGGTTTGGTCAGATTTATTTCACTTATAACAGTCTGCCAAATTGGTGAAAGCAACCACGCAAAAAAAAAAAATGATTGTTCCCTTCGTTTTTTTGGCGAGTATCTTTCAGACAAGTAAAAGTGGTAAATCTTTGCATCAAATTATAAAATACAGTTTGATGCCGAGGACTTAGGCTTCCAAAACACCTAATTCAGTCGTACTAAAGCATGCCAACTAAGATATGGTAAAAGAAATCGAGGGATATCACTGGATGCTACAACAAATTCACTTATTATTAAGATAACTTATATTTGAGAGCACCATGGCTTGAGAAGATCTTAGTTTGCATGTTCTCATTCCACTTTTGTCCCCAACACCTATCATTAATACATGTAGTGACATTTCCAAAGTTAATTTTGAACTTCGATAAATTCCGAAAAAGCTTTAGATCTTGGCATCAAACTATTCAATTGATACACACCAAAGTCTATTGCTTGGACTTGTCTGAAAGACACAACATTCAGATTTCTTTGCAAAAAACAAAGAAGGAACAAACGTTTTTTGGGGTTAGAGCAGTAACTTCACCAATTGGGCTTGGCTGCGTGGCTCACAGCCATAAGTGAAATCACCCTATCATTTAAACATCTTGTCCTTGACCAAATGGGCTGGTGAACTTTCATACAAGGGAAATAATCTTAAGTTTGGCCTAAACCCCAACCAAGCCATCAAACAAGGTGTTTCCGATTCATTTGTTTGATTAGTGTTAACGCCGTACACAGGAGTGTTTCACTTATATATATGACAGCGTTAGGTTGAAAACTGAGAAGAAAAATCTTGTCAAAACCACCATAAGATACACTACACCAACTGAGCCACAGCACAGCCTGCATGGAAGTATTTCAGACACACATTAAACTGTATACCTATATCACGGCGCACTACAGCATGGTTACACTGTACTTGTAGACGAGCCCAGATGCTGTAGGAGCACTTACAGCATGGTACTGAGCTACCCTCTCAGACATTTAAAGGCTTTTTATCAACTATAATTATTATAACTTGATTTCAGAACGTTTCTCTGATGAAAAGACTACAGCAAAACACTTTATAGGTCGAGTTTATCTTTTTTTTTTTTACTTTTTGAATCTGTACATGAACTAGGAGATGGAGCTTGCATTGGAAGCAATACGGGGCCACAGATCAGCACACTCCTTGGCAACGGGTCCCGTTATCGCTGAGCCTGAAAATACAAACGAAGTACATAAACAAATTGAACGTTTTGTGTTGAATGCACATCGCTGAGTTTATTTCACTGGCATGATGTCAGTCTATCTTTGTGATGTGAACTGTTTTCTTAATAAAACATCAGAATAAAGATGGCATAATCAGGTAGTTCTTTAAAAAGAACCCAGGCATTTGAACCGAGAAGAAACCCAGTGATCTCTACAGCAACCGGTAAACTTCCAATATATATCTTAGGACGACAAAGGGACTCTCCCCAGTTCCAGTGAAAGAGGCATAGAAGTCAATTTATTTGATTGGTCTTTAATGTCGTACAATTGTTCATTGTTTAAATTCAATGTAATGAATTTATTCACAGTTAAATTGTTGATACCCTAAATCCTCAACAAATTCGACCTCTAAGGGCACAAACTTTAAGTAATTAATTGAATGTTTAACTGTGAATTTAAAAAAAAAACTTACATTTTCTGGTAATTTAAAGTCTGAACTTCATAAAAATTTCAAATTTGCATATCTACACTTCTTACTCT